>JAATLQ010038537.1:9115-93386 GCA_013421005.1 Heliconius erato x Heliconius himera | reverse complement strand
GTTTTTATTCTGTCAGTAATATAGCCTAATTGAATAGGATATTTATAGACGAGGCACGGAAATGATTTTAATGCTAATAATTATTACTCCTATGTGGCCCAATACTGTCAGTATTAATAAGAACATGTATTCACAATAATAAACATTTTACTGTAAAGAAAAGCTATGATTTAATGATATTTTAATGAGTCATTTATATATGTATCAACTCAACTGATAGACTATATAAATATTGTATTTTTTGATAAATTTCATATTTTGTTACTGATGTAAATCATCTAGCCTACTTTGCTATTATTTTTTATATTGCTCTATGATTTGTTGGTAATTACTCCTTGTATAGAGGAATAAGCCAGTCATTTGTTAATCCTTTTTATTGTTAACCAAACCAATGTTTTGAATTGCTTGTAAAATATTTTCTAGTTTAAAATTGAAGCAAGGCATGCTTATAAAGCATAAACTTTGTTTTTTTTTTCAATTTAACCAAATCTTAGCTGTAAAAGTTCTATTATGTATTCTTTTTTGCTATTTGTAACTAAGCTAAGCAAGTAATTGTTACATTCCAATAGGAACAAGATCACATATATAAAATACTAAGCAGTAGTACAATTGACTAGTTATATGTCCCTTAACATTTTAAATGCATTTAAACTACAACAGTTTATTTAATTTGTTTGAACTGGGCTATACTCTTCTAACAATTTTCTTACAACCTTAAAAATAAAAAAATCAAGAAGTGTAAACATTAAGCAATATTAATTAAATTAATTATTGCATGTCACACATACATTTAATAAGGCTGGAAGGACCAGTGAATAATCACTTCATTCTACTTATTCTGCTATATAATAAATGTGTTAAATGACGAATCTTAACACATTACTTTGGTAAATCAATTAAAAAAAATAATAAATTCATTCGAGATTCCTAAATAAGTGAATACTAAATTATATCTATCAGATATAATAGATGGATTTATTTACTTGAAGATACTAAATGTTTAAATGCAACCCTATAATTGGGATTTTATGGCACAGTGGCATAGGGTCTTACTGTTAAAATGATTATAATTGGTTTCCTTACTTGGGAAGTGAACTGGTTTCATTGAGATATTCTTATAAGACAAAATATATTGTTGAGCTCCACCATCAAATAATATGTATGTATGTATGTAAGTATATATAATATGTGTATGTTTAGTTAGGTATTTTAAATATATTTAGTACATGTATGCTGTTTGCTTTATACATTTATTATAATTATTGTTTACACCCCAACCATTTTCCTCCCCTTTATATCCTATGCCTTAAGGTTGCCTAAGAGAGACCGCTGTTTTAGCGATAATGTCGCCTCTTGTACATTTCCGTTTTTTTTTTTGTTACATATTTTATTGTTATTTTCTATATGGGTGTACAATAAAGAGTATTATTATTATCATTATTAATATGTGCAGAAAACAGAAAATAGAGTGTTGTGAAATATTAGGTGAAATATTATGTTCTTTCCACCAAGCATGCTACATGTGTTTGTTGGTATGGTATGGTTCTTTGATGATGGCATTCCGAGCATGCCAGTAGAGCACATACCACTTCGCCAATGTCACTTTGTAAGCAAAAAACATATGTTTGTTTATAGCTGAAACAGAAAATATTGGTACAGCTGTCACTGTCATGTTATTCACACTAGTCACTTAGTAAAAAAGATAATTTTAGTAAACAAACTGTAAAGCATCAATATTTTAATATAATTAAATTAAATTGCACTTCATACAAACATCAACTAGAACAATAAATGTAATCATATGTTAGTAATCATACATAAGTTCAATAAAACATTTTTAGATAAACAATAACAATCAACATTTTCTTTTCATTTCATTGCATAGTTATGTTTTCGTAATATAAAAATAATTCTTAAGTGTTATGAATAAAAAATAGTTAATGTATGAACACTATGTTTACTCATTCACCCTTTTATATGGGCAAAAATTGGGTGGTTCAAAAAAGTTTGTGACTGTTACTACGCCCATGATATATCTTTGAGTTACATCTGGAGATCCTACTTTTCAGTATTGAGATGACCTTCATAGGTCCAAGCACTCAATAACATTTTAAACTACTGATTTTTTTAAAATGAAACAAATCTTTAATTTCAAGTAATATAACATTAAACAACTCTTTATAACAACATATAGGTCCTGAGAGATTTTAATTTCCACTTAATATACACCAGAAGTGGCTATTTCTATTTTTGATGGACATTAATAGTTATAGAATTATGTATAAAATAAAAATAGATTGGAATAAAAATAGACTACTATTATGCAGGCCATTGGATATCATATTTTTGCCCTCATTCAAACAAGTTTAAATAAAAATAAAATTCTTATATTACTATAGCTTAATATGGAGTAAAATTTCACTTTATATTTTATATATTGTGAAGACATGCGAATGCGAACATGCAAAACAATGTTTTTGTTTTTTACAAAAAAAATTAATAAAATAACAAATTCGTTTTGGCTTCATACTCTGAGCCCTTTGCTTAGTGTATACACTTTTGGTTGCTAATATTTCATAAACTCTACTCACGACCACACTCACGCTTATTAAGGTTTTTTGTTTTTATGTTTAATTGAAATAATCGTAATATGACATCAAAAGTTATTATAAAATATATATAAAAAAAAAAACTTTAGAAGAAGTAATATCAAAAACAATTTATTTACCCTCAGCTATTGCGTTAAAATTTTGATGAATTAAATTAAAAAAAGATTATTTCGCGCTCACTTTGGCCGTCGATATTTCCAATAAAAAGCGTAGCTGCGCTGTAAATACATCCTTTTGAACTCGCTGAAATACTCCCCGACGCCCACCCCACTCGAGCGGCCACCCCTTTAAAGTGCACTCTGCAGGTTAAGGATTAGCCTGAAAATACATATCCAGGTCATTTTTCATAGTTTTGAAAGCTTATTCTACTTAAGAATAGTAATACTACCGTTTTTAAAGTATATTATATATATTTTATGAATGACTGAAAGGAAATCTTGATAAATAGTGTTCGAAAACTCTCATTGAGGCCAGTCGTGGCGCAGCGGCACGAAGTGTGACTGTAAAACCGACTGGTTGTGGGTTCGATCCCCACTCGAGGAGTTGAAATATTTACTTAAATTTATATTTCCATTTCTTCGCTCTGGTATCGAGGTAAAGCGCGGCGTTGAGTTCCGCCACTCAACACGCAATGCTTCCAGAATTCGGCAGAAAGTGGGGAACGGAGTGTCTTAACACTAGGTTCCCTCTGCCTACCCTGCTTTGTGCGGAATACAGCGTTAAGCTAAAAAAAGTCTCATTTGAGAGAAAACGACGAGAGTACGAATTAATTGTAATTATTAATAATTCTAATTTTAGTCCAAACCTTTTTTCCTTATTTTTTTATGTTTTGTCTATAATATTATAAAATTCTGGACATATGCACATATAAATAGCATACAAATAACATTCTATGAATAGTAGTAAATAAAGTCATATTGTACAATAACTTATCAAGAAGGAAGTTGTTAATTTTGTTAGAGATAAATGTAAAGCTAAAAACGGTACCATTGAAATATATTTTTTTTTAAATATTAGATTGTGTTAGAAACACTAAAGAATATCATGTATAATGTATATTCACAGTATTATCATAATTAAATAAGATTTCAATTAAAGAAGAAAGTTTTGACCCCAATTTGTTGTTGAAACAATGATACAAAACTTATTTTATTCATAGAAAGATTTGTAAGATATAAAGGAGACACTTTCGATGTAGTATTACGTAAATGATTATAAAAATATTATTTACTATTTTAATTAAATATTAAACAATCCTTTCTTTAGTGGGGAACGGAGTGTCTTAACACTAGGTTCCCTCTGCCTACCCTGCTGTGTGCGGGATACAGCGTGAAGCTGATCTTTTCTTCTTGTCAATCTAATTAGCAATATGTAAATCATAAGTATTTAGAAAACTATATGTTTTTGATGGAAGGGGATGAGCAACTTTTTGAAAATTTAAATTTTTCGCTGGAGATTTGACGAAATTGGTTGCACAAAAAAATGATGCGACGTCGACGTATAGAGAACCTCCTCCTGGTTTTTTCATAGGTTAAGAATGGGAGATTAAATACGAGGCACAAGTCTTAAAGTACATATATTTGTTGTGTTGTTCATAGAGACAGGGAAAGTTTTATAATTTCCTCATGTTTCCTCAACATGTAACTAACTAATCTTGTTCAGGGAAATACCTTACTAAGACTTCCGTAACTGGCTGGATATAAAACCCGTTGAGAGGGCATCTTGATTGTGTTACGTACGATTATAGCTTTTTTTTCCAGAAAACACAAAATCTTCATCCGGTCTGAATAATAATTACTAACTATTTTCTAAGAAGAAAAGCTATATTTTAAAAAATATCTCATTTTAAAATAAAACAAAAAGATTATACAAAGCAATTGCAGCTTTTAAGAAAATCTTACCAACCTACTTTGGACCGTCACGTAACAAGTTCTTGTACCCAATCTCTTGAAGGAAACCAACAGCTTGTGTAAAATCAGGAATATTATAAAACAATTCTATTTTCACGCTGTTTTAGTGAAATATAATAACGTGTCTCGTTTCTACGGTAATTATTATGTAATGTGTGAAATTAAGTAATAGTTCACTTAGACAATATCATACGTGTTTATTCTAAGTGAAGTGAGGGCCTAGTGTTAAGACACTCCACTCCCCAATTTCTTCTGCGCTTTTGCCTTTGTGCCGGAGCGAAGGAATGAAAATATTTCATTTCCTCAAGTGGTAATTGAACCTACAACCATTGCGTTACTGTCACACGGCCTCGATTAGTTTACTTAAAAAATAAAATTAAATGAACTTTCTGCCGAATACTGGATGCATTTCATGTTGAGTGGCAGAACTCAACGCCGCACTTGTCCTCGACACCAGAGCGAAGAAATGAAAATATAAATTTAAGTAAATATTTCATCTCCTCGAGTGGGGATCGAACCCACAACGAGACGGTTTTGCAGTCACACTTTGTGCCCCTGCGCCACGACTGGCCTCGATTTACTTAGATATTATTATATATGTTTTTTCTGTAAATGCACGACGTTTGACTGCATTTCTATGTGTAATATCGGCGGTACTGGCTGTTGTGCCATGTTCAATGCGAGAGTCGTGCCCGTTTGCGATGAAATAATAAACAATTTCCTATTCCTAACATCTGGCTGCCGGATTCAATACATTTTCTCGGTAACTCTGGGGCTATGTTTGTTTGGTGCGTTTTATTTTGAAATGCTTTCGTTTGTGGACAAGTATCTTCATATGTTTATCATATAAATTAAATTAAATTAAATAAATCAGCTTCACGCTGTATCCCGCACACAGCAGGGTAGGCAGAGGAAACCTAGTGTTAAGACACTCCGTTCCTTACTTTCTGCCGAATTCTGGAGGCATTGCGTGTTGAGTGGCAGAACTCAACGCCGCGCTTAACCTCGATACCAGAGCGAAGAAATCGAAATATAAATTTAAGTAAATATTTCATCTCCTCGAGTGGAGATCGAACCCACAACCAGTCGGTTTGCAGTCACACCTCCTGCCGCTGCGCCACGACCGGCCTCATATTCCGCCTCATATTAGGCCGGACTCGGCCGGATGTTTATCATATTGTATAGTAATAAGGACTATTAAGTCCTTAAACTACTATTTTTGAAATACCTATATGAGTTATAACTAAGCACCAGCTAAAAGAATTAATTATTAAAAGATTTTTCCTATTACTATATTTTCTACAGTACTACAATAAATTATATTTATATTAGTCGTTTATTTATATTTTTATCAGTTAACTGATTAAAGAATATATGAAATATGTAAATATTGGAATTTGAAGGTCACTAAGTTTTTGCAAGGTGAGAGCATCAATTTAACACGAATAATAGCAGAACTGTTTCGATATTGTGTTAGATTTAAATATTAGTTTTTGACAAGAACGTACGACTAAAAATATACTTATGTATTGTACTTAATATGCTCAGGCTAGAACGATTTTGATGTATTCATGAAGTAATCTGATTAATACTACGCTTCGGCCTTGAATATCTATTGAAAGTAACATCTTGAATGTTCAGTTTCGACTAAATTTACATTACATTGAGTTAATTCATATATGCCGTGTAGAGTCTAGTTATAAATTTAATGTAAAAGATTAAAAAAATCAGCTTCACGCTATACGGCAGGGTACCTACCGAAGAGAGAACTTAGTGTTAAGATACTCCGTTTCCCACTATCTGTCGAATTCTGAAGGCGCGTTGAGTGACGGAATTCAACGGAAGAGCGAGGAAACGAAAATACATTTAAATAAATATTTTATTTCCTCGAGTGGGAATAGAACCCACAAGCAGTCGCGTATACACTCATTCACATGTGCCCCTGCGCCGTGACTGGCTTCATATTTCAATTTCATGTATTTGATCGAACTATTCTTTTCTGTGCTACATTAAAATATATTTTTAATGTAATAATTTTAATTTACAGGCAAAAGAGATTCTAAGCAAAGAGTCCAATGTGCAAGAAGTGAAATGTCCAGTGACCGTATGCGGCGATGTGCACGGTCAGTTCCACGACCTGATGGAGCTGTTCCGCATCGGCGGCCGCTCGCCCGACACCAACTATCTGTTCATGGGCGACTACGTGGACCGCGGCTACTACAGTGTGGAGACAGTCACATTGCTAGTTGCACTTAAGGTAATTAACTTTTATTTTTAGGGTTCCGTACCTTTGGAGGAAAAAAGGCACCCATATAAGATCACTTCGTTGTCCGTCTGTCTGTCTGTCAAGAGTCTTTATCTCAGAAACGCTTGGAGATATCGAGTTTAAATTGAAACCTTATATTCAAATATCTTTTATTCAATCTACGGTCCAATGATTTGCTGAAAAAAATCATATTACTATATTTACAAAAAATAGATATGGTATTTTAAAAAAGATATGGCCGTCAATATCGCAAAAAACGCATATTTCGACACTATAAAGGGAATCAAAATTCATAATGTACTTCCGGTTGACCTACAATTATGAAATTTGGCACCTAGCATCTATAGGTAGTACTAGTTTAGGAAAAAGTCTGAAAACTATAAATTTGAGATTAAATTCTTTAAAAATAATAGCCTTAAAAGGGCGAAATTTAGTGTATAATAAAGTCGCTAGTTCAAGTGAGGTATCATGAAAGATGAAAGGGCTCTGGCTAACTAAGCTTGAATTTCTGTAAAAGCTCGAGGACTCCAATTTCAGTACGGAACCCTCGGTGGGCGAGCCCGACTCGCGCTTGTTTTAGAATATTTTTTATTTTTACGTGGATATTCCTTAATAATACGTATGTGATGGAAATAGTTATGACATTGGATAAAAAATGTGTGTTCTTGGCTTTTTTAAAATTTTCTTTTAGTATTAATAAAACGAGTCCAGTCGAAGAGTCAAATTATTTGGTAGTAAGACTAACTGCAGTTGGTAATAGTTTCATAAATGAATTCTAACTGGCATATAATAGTAGGTGAAAATGGCAGATATTAAAGATCCATTGTGCTACGTAATGAATTCTAGTGTTTATTATATGTAAATTGTTTAATTATCATACCGATTGCGGGCGTCATTATGGTTTTTTCTATATTTATGTTTTAATTAGGTTCGATTCCGCAAACAGCATGGATAGACAGCAGGATAAACAGAGGGCACCTAGTGTTAAGACACCCCGTTTTCCACTTACTGCCGAATTTTAGAGGCATTGCGTGATGAGTGGCGAAACTCTACACAACCAGTCGCGTTTACAGTCACAGTTTTGTGCCCTTGCGCCACGACTGGAGGAAATGAAATATTTAAAGTTTTCATTTGTTTGCGCTGGAGTCGAGACAAAGCGCAGCGTTAAGTTCCACCATTCAACAAACAATATCCTCAGAAGTTTGTGGAAAATGGGCAACGGACAGTCCTTAACACTAGGTTCCCTCTGTCTATCCTGCTGTTAGCGGGGTAAAGCGTGAAGCTAAAAAAAATGTTGTCTTTAAAATCTTGATAATTCATAAGCTCTGACGTAAAATATAACAGTGACTAATATAACGTACACTGTAGGACCCATAACTGAACCCTGTGGGATCTCTATTGTATAATACTTGAGATTGTTCATTACGTTCAATGACATCACGTTGTGTAACCGACGTGCGAGGGAGTGACAAGGTTTATTTGTATTGTTACTTACATACCTATAGTTCGGCTCTAATATAGGCTAAACACGGAAGTTCTCAAATGAAATGCCTTTCCAAATTCAATTAAAAATTAAAATAGTCTGTGCTAATAAAAACAAAAAAAAATAGTCTGTGCTATGCTAAAAAAAACAGTAAAGTAGCGTTTAAAAAACGTTTTTCTTTAATCTGCTTCATCATCTACAAATGTATCTCTTCCCAGAAATCTATCTGATCAAAAACGTCTTGTTTACTTCTCATTCCAGTCGATAAAGTGCAGATTGTTAAATTTACTTACTGGTTTTTTTTTGTACTATCTTTTTTAGTTTTCTTTAAACTGTTCATAAACGTCTAGACGAATTATATAATTATAAGATTAGTTAATTTCTATTTATATCTGAATAATACATATATATTATGCATATGCGTTATGAGACGTATCTTAATGTAAAAGATAAACAAGTGTCGGTGTCACGTAGACCATTACAACCGGTATAGATTCTGTTGCACTAAGTTACACAGCAACACTTAGCTATAGTACGATAGATGAGTTGTGGCCGCCCTAAAATTAGTTTTTCTGAACTTATTCCTTTAGAAAGTAATCAGAATTGAGAATAATCCAGAATGAGTTGCAGGGACCAAAATATGTGACTAAACGTAATGGTCATGAAATATATATTATTTTCATTTCTGCGTTCTGGGGTCGAGGCAAAGCGCGGCGTTAAGTTCTGCCACTCAATACGCGATTCCTCCAGAATTAGGCGAAAATGGGAAACAGAGTCTCTTAAGCACTAGCACAAAAAAAAAAAGAAAAAAAAACCTAAATTGAAAACTGCGTAGCTAACTGTTCAGGGCGACGACGATTCATAGACTGTACTGTAAACAACAAAATATACCGAGAAGCTGTATCTGCGGCCGAGTGAGAGCTCTATCTGCGGTATCAGACGGTATCTTAGATAGACTCGGGTCACTGTTTGTATTACATTTATCTAATAGATTATCTTTAGCTTTACTTTCACTGATGAGATGTTTTATCGTGGCTGTTTTAGAAATGATTTGTAGTGGTGGTACGTCGTTGTGGTACTGTGTCACTTGTTTGTTTTAACTTATTGGTTGTGAGTTCAAATCTCTTCTAAAGCGAACTTATATTCGATTTTGTTTGGTTTGTATAAAAATAATGCAATCTAAGATCTAAAAATAATAATATTCTGATATATAATATGCAATGAGCAAAAATTTTTATTGTGATCCAATTTTTTATTTTAAGATCCTCAAATGGTCTTAGCAGCCATTCTATGTAATCTAAAATTCGAACATTGTTCCTCGATACTCTAATATATCTTTCATATCTTTCTATAAGATATAATTTAATTAGAATTATGTAATTTAAGATCACTTAACATCATTACAAACCTTTTTGGTTTTTTAGATGTTATATGTATTGTTGTTCTTTTATTAATTTTTAAATGGTAATAAATTGAAAAAAAAAAATAGGAAAATACGCAGGTAAAAAGGTAAAAACGTTAGTTTACTCTTAGTACAATTTGCGTACAACTTACGTAGATACGATTTAATCTAAATATGCCAAATTGTAGTTTATTAGGTCGCCAAATAGAATACCTTGTACGATATTGTTATCACATTTTCTTTTAATAATATTTATATTATTAAATTTTTATTACTACGCATGAGACTAGTTTCCATGAAAGCAACAACTTTACTTATTCACCCCAGACTCATAAACGTATGATGTTATAAGTTTCACGTGACTGTCTGTATATCTGTCTTTGGCACCGAAGCTTCTGAACTAAAGTGGCACTTTTTCAATCCTTATTAGCTATGTTTTATGAAAAAAAAATACAAGATGGGGAAGTGATGTTTATGATCGAGGATATGTTTTTTTATTTTAAATCTTGCTAGTTATCATATTATTTTCTCTAAAATGAGCGCAATAACTTAAATAATTATTTATTTTTAAATTGGACACATCCCACAAAAAGTACCAGAAATTATTGTTCAAACAGCTGCTAGTTACATTGTTTACCATCTTCACACGTGTGTAATCAATCAAAATCAATCAAATGAAATCAACTATAAACGTTGAAAATATATATAAGCTATTTTATTTTTTTTAACATATGTTTATATTGACGCGTCTCCCGTTTCTTGTGGGAAGAAAAAAATATTTTTTTCTCTACTTTCCGTCCATATCATCGCTTTTCAGTAGATAGATATCTTTTTTGATTTGAAACAAAACTTATCCACACTTGATGTATATTTTATTTATATATTTTTCCCGAATACGGATTGAACCTACAACCATTGTTACAGTTAGACATTTTATAACTGTGCCATGCTATATACCTTTTAATATAATCCTTGATATATAATACTAAAGGGCAAATAAAACGGAAATTGACGTTGTTATCGTTCTAAAGTTCAGATTTATTATGGCTTCATACAAATGTTCTGGAGCATTTCAACGTATTCAACTCCTTGGTTTAGATTGTGTGCAATATTTCCAACTGCACACCTTCAAGTTTACTATTCGTTTATAATAATTGAAATAGATATATTTATTATTATAGAACTATTATTAGATAATATACAAAAAAATATAGAGAATTATATTTCTATAATATTATATATTTCTGTTGATATATTAATCAATTTTTAATTCTTTTAAAATTCAATTGTAAATTTTTTATTTGTTAGCTTCACGCAATATCCCACACACGCAGAGGGAATCTGGAAACCTAGTGTTCAGAATAGAGTATCCGTTCTCCACTTTCCGCCGAATTCTTGGAGGCATTTGCATTTGTGTGTTGAAACACTTCGGCTTGTCTTGTTACCAGAGAAATATGGAAATATTATTGGAAATCGAACCCACGACGGTCTCATTTACCTCAAAAGGCCTCTACAAATTACTTTTTCTATCAATATTTATAACAAAACCAATTCCTTTACTTCAATCATATATTATGATTAATTATTATGTATGTATCGGAAAGATGTAATTTTGAATGAGTTTAAACTGAAGGTCGTAGCAGTGCGCGTTTTAATAGTAACGCTAATTCTTCGCGTTGGTATGTGAATCACTTTTCAGGCTTGTTTATTGCACGAGATGAGTAACTAAGTCATACAAGTAGCATCTACGGCTATATTTAGTGATTTACTTGCTGAGTTTGTATTGTTTTAATTGAGTTATATGTGACAAATGAAATAATGTTTTAATGTTAGTTAACCTTTGCGTTCAAGAATGTATGAATGGTATTAATTACAAGAGATATTTAATGCAAATTTATTTAAAAAAAAAAAAAAATTAGCCCTGCTGTGTGCGGGATACAGCGTGAAGCTGTATCCCGCACACAGCAGGGTAGGCAGAGGGAACATAGTGTTAAGACACTCCGTTCCCCACTTTCTGCCGAATTCTGGAGGCATTGCGTGTTGAGTGGCAGAACTCAACGCCGCGCTTAACCTCGACACCAGAGCGAAAAAATGGAAATATAAATTTAAGTAAATATTTCATCTCCTCGAGTGGGGATCGAACCCACAACAAGTCGGTTTTGCAGCCACACCTCGTGCCGCTGCGCCACGACCGTCCTTTATTTTTTATTTGTAAAAATATATAGAAATAAGAATAAAATTTCTATGTTATACATAAATATATTATTATAGATAAAAAAGATTGTAACCTACAGTACAGCTTATAATAGCATTTAAGATTTGGTCTTTAAGTAGTTAAAAGACTATTTATAGTATGTGTCTGTATTTATATTTACAATCGACCTCAGGTTTAACATTTCAATATTTTAAGGTTATAACTTATTCTTTGGATGCTATAAAATATTTATTATGATATTATAGTTTGTATGTCTAAAGTGAAAAGTCAATGAAATGTCGCTGCCTTTTACTAGCACTGCCTTTGAAATTTTGTACAGTATTTTAAAAACCATTTTTTTTTAATGAAAATGAAGTGTGCCAGTAATTCGACTGGTTGTGGGTTCGATCCACACTCGAGGAAATGAAATATTTATTTACATTTATATTTACATTTCTTCGCTCTGGTGTCGAGGGGAAAGCGCGGCGCGTTGAGTTCCGCCACTCAACACGGAATGCCTCCAGAAATTGGCGGAAAGTGGGGAACGGAGTGTCTTAACACCAGGTTCCCTCTGCCTACCCTGTTGTGTGCGTGAAGCTGAAAAAAAATTACTTTGAATTTGAACTGAAAAACGTTTTTTTATCGTTACAGGTTAGGTACCGCGAGAGAATAACAATCCTCCGCGGCAACCACGAGTCACGTCAAATCACCCAAGTTTACGGTTTCTACGACGAGTGTCTCCGTAAATACGGCAACGCGTCCGTGTGGAAGCACTTCACGGATCTCTTCGACTTCCTGCCACTCACTGCTTTAGTAGATGGACAGATATTCTGCCTTCACGGTGGGCTCAGTCCTTCTATAGATACTTTGGATCACATCCGCGCACTGGACCGCGTGCAGGAAGTTCCCCATGAGGGACCCATGTGCGATCTGCTGTGGAGTGACCCTGATGACAGGTGAGATTGTTTTTGATGTTGATTGTTGAAATTATTGTCTTTGATTAAGATATGTGGTCTATTGGCTAATAGTGATTGTGGGTTGCATCCGGATATAAAAAAAATCAGCTTCACGCTGTATCCAGCACACAGCAGGGTAAGCTGAGGGAACTTTGTGTAATACTCCGTTCCCCACTTTCTGGTGAATTTTGGAGGCATTGCGTGTTGAGTGGCAGAACTCAACGCCGCGCTTTATCTCGACACCAGAGCGAAGAAATGGAAATATAAATTTAAGTAAATATTTCATCTCCTCGAATGGGGATCGAACCCACAACTAGTCGGTTTCACAGTCACACTTTCTGCCACTGCGCACTGCCACGACCAGTCGTGGCAGTGCGCAGTGGCTCATCCGAATATAATACATGCAATTGTAATAAAAAAATATATTCTGTGAATATTATATTTATATTGTCTGAATTAATAAAAACCACAATGAGAAAACTGAATTCGAATATTGAAAAAGGAAATAAATATAAAGTAAAAAGAGCTTCACGCACTTTCATATAGTACAAAGATAGTAGTAATAAAAATATGTATTATCTCATAAAACATTGATTAAGTATAGCGGAAAATTCAAACCAACATTTCTGTTATGGCTTATACATATATATTGAAATGGCATGAACATACTACAGATATATATATTATATCTTTATATGTCGTTTCGAAAGTAATTAAAATGAAAATCATTTTACTTATTATTAAAGAGAAAAATTGTATTGTTATTTCGAAACTTAACTTAACAAATTTGCTACAACGAACACCTTGGGCAGATTTAATAAAAGTATTTAAATAATTAAATCAATTACAACTGGAATATCTAGGTCATTCATAAAAATCAATATATGGAAATATATCCAAGATAACTGGTACAAACAGACACTGTCCAGTCAGTTTTTGATAGCTTTATCTTGACGATAGTGAATCATTTTGAGTGTTACGACAAGGGCATGCCTCAGCCGTCCCCGGATCTTACAGTTCAGTCAAAACATTTGTACGCTGTTATCACCTTTAATATAGATTTTCAGCAAAATTTTACAGCGGTACGTCATTTTAATGGGCCAATATAAATATTTATATACATTATAACTTTATATATTATAAAGATATTCACTTCCATGATCCTTTCTTGACCAAAGCTATTTTCAATTGTTCAATTCCACGTTCTATTTATCATTTTATATAATATAACTGATATGTTTTTAAATAAAAAAAAAGTGGGGAACGGAGTGTCTTAACATTAGGTTTCCTCTGCCTACCCTGCAGTGTGCGGGATACAGCGTGAAGCTGGTTTTTAAATTAGTTACGATTAAATCGTTAAAATAACCTAAAGAAGAGATTGTTTCTTGAAATTTTAGTTATTATTCTGTTGGTGGCGTGTTACACGTATTGTTTATTTGCAAGGTTTAATTAATATCTAGATTTATTATTATAATAATTATATGTACACTATTCAGTTCAACTTGTTTTTATTTTATACTATGTTTATTTACTTGGTATTTAGATGTTTATGACGAGTCATTGATTATAGCAGTTTAAATTTGACAAGTAACTTGCAGTTTTGCCTTTGTGGACCAGTGGCACAAGGGTGTGACTGTAACGCGACGGTTGTTGTGGGTTTGATCCCCACTCGAGGCAGTGAAATATTTATTTAAATTTATATTTATATTTTTTATCATTTCTTCACTCTGGTGTAGAGGCAAGTGGTGGAGAGCGGCGTTGAGTTTTGCCACTTAACTCGCAATGTCTGTAAAACTCGGCGGATTTTTTTTTTATATCTATTTGTTTATTTGGAGTACGTCTAAATCTGATAATAGAAATAGAAATTATTATTGTTAGAATTACCGTAATATAACAAGAAAAATTTTATATAAATAGAGATGTAAAAAATGTAAAATTTTATATTAAGTTCATTCTGCGTACCCCGAAAAATGCTGGAAATATGCGACCCTAAAAGATATTGGATTTAACAATGTACAAGGAAAATTCTTCATCATTTTTTGGCTTTTATATATAAATATGTGCATTTTTTCTGGTCTTTACATAACGTGACCTTATAAACCAGCTGAGGTCGCACACGTTTCCTCACCAACCGTCGCATCGTAATTTATTCATTTGTGATTCATTGTATTTTGTTTATAAAAAATGGCAACCACTAATTAAACTTTTAATGAAGAAATTTTGAATGGTTAATAATAAATAATTTTAAGTGTTTTTATGTGTAAAAAAGCTGCACGTTTTTCTAATAAAAATAATATATTTTAAGTATTTTTTTAAATAATAGTTAGCTACGTAATTGTTAACTATTATTTATTATGTAATAGTTATTTTTATAGAAGATGCTAGTAATGACATTTTCAACAATTACAATAACACGTTATTGTATAAGTGAATAAAGTGTTATGTAATTTTATATATTTACCTACAATTTTACCTTTTCTTTTGTCGCCTATTGAAATTTACGTATTATGATATTACATGGAAACGAGTAATATTTAAAAAAATGTATCAATATTTAGCATATGTCTATTTTTATTAGAATTTTTATTCAAAATTCAAACGTAGCAAGATCGATGTTCACTCATACACACTTTAATCTTCAACAATTTTTATTATTATCTATTATTTATAAGATTATTTAGTAATAGAATTTGTCTTTGATGCAAACAAACACGCAAAAAATATTCACGCCACTGTCACGTCAGGTTTGTTTCGTATAGATGTACGCCTGCGTGTTTCGTTTAAAGCGGAAACAAAAAAACGACGTCTAGTAATATATGTTTTTATCAAGCGCCACTCTCGCTGCCTGCATGTTGAATGGTCGACCGAATAGACGTGGACAGGCAGGATATACAGTAGTTTTTATACATACTGTAATATATAATTTTTAACGAACAATTTCGATATTAATTCATTAAAGTATTAGTTTTAGTTTGGAAAAAATCTTATAACGGTATTCTCAGTAAATATTCTTTTCTTTATTATTAAATAGAATATTCAAAACCAGTAAAATAAATACCTACTCTAATAGTTTTTATTCATCATAAATTTGTTTAAAATGTACACAAAATAATCATTTTATAAAAATAGTTTGTAAAGTTTTTTTTATTTTTCCATTTTCAAGTAAAAAAACAATAAAATATTCAATGATAATGCTTAAATAATTACTTGCTTATCTTACCTATTTAGTTGTACATTAGGAAAAATAAAAATGTTGTGTGTATTTTAAAAGGAAAAAATATATAAGAATGCTGAATATATATCTTATTTTTTATATATTTAAAATTTTATATATATAAAAATATTTTAATAATATCAGCGTATTGGTCCTTGAGCTCTGCCACTCAACATGCAATATCTTATATTTTTTGCTTATTATACTGATAATAAATAGTGTAAAGCTAAGGAGAGCTAGAGGCCGTCGTGGTGCAATGGCACAGTGTGTGACTGTAAACGTGACTGTTGTGGGTTCCATTCCCCCTCGGGGGAATCAATTATTTGTTATTTTCATTTCTTTGCTCAAAGGTAACAAAACAGAGAGAGATCAACGCCGCGCTTGGTGGTGCGTGTGGAACAGTGTCTTAACACTAGCTTCCCTCTGACTACCTCGCTACTATATGCGGGATACAGCGTGAAACTATAAAAAAAAATCGGCAAATGACATCTTGTGCTCTGCAACTCTAACTTGTAATATCTCAAGTTCGATTTTTAACATTCTAATACTCCTCATTCTCTCCTATTTCTCTGCCTGACATTTAAAAGTGTATAAATGTATAATGTAAATGTAATTTTGATACAACAGAGGCGGATGGGGTATATCGCCTCGCGGCGCCGGCTACACCTTCGGGCAGGACATCTCGGAGACGTTCAACCACAGCAACGGGCTGACGCTGGTGTCGCGCGCCCACCAGCTCGTCATGGAGGGCTACAACTGGTGTCACGACCGCAACGTCGTCACCATATTCTCGGCACCTAATTATTGTTACAGGTTGGTAGATTTAAATAAAGTTAGAGAGTGGAGTGTCTCAACACTAAGTTTTATGTGCCTGTTATATGGGGGAACAAATTTAAAAAGGAAATTTTAAAAAGGAATAAGTTATTTGACGCCGTTGACAATAATATAATAAAATATTGAATTAATCTAAAGACTAAGATTTTTAACATAAATAATATTTAAAATGACATGAAAATTTACTAAATTGTAAAAACTTGTAATTATGCATAATATTCACAGTAAATTATATGCATAAAGTTGTCATAATTTTTTCATAAGTTATATAAATTTTATTTATTATTATATTTTTATATATTTTTTTTTTTTAAATTGCAGATGTGGTAATCAAGCCGCCATAATGGAATTGGATGATATGCTTAAGTACTCATTGTAAGTTTCTTTTGTTGTTTATTATAGTATCATTAGAATGTATAAATATATTTTACTATATTTATTATTATTATATATTTATGTACAAGAGTATATTTTGTAGGGAAAAAATAAATTTAAATGATATACGATTGAGTGACATCAAGACAAAGAGTGGCGTTGAGTTCGGCAACTCAACAATATATGTCTTAAAAATTGAGGTGTACAGTGGGAAATAAAGTGTCTCAACACTAGGTTCTCTACCCTAGTATATGCTCAATAAAACGTAAAATTTATTTTTATAGCTTTGAGATGTTTACTTGCAAATTTAGTAATATTATTGTAGAAATAGTTATATTGAATATTATTAAGTGGATATAGAACTTCTTCTATTTTATTTTAATTCTCTTATTTCATTTATTCTGGAATGATTAGCAGCGCAAAGTGATGACAATTAAATTTGCCTAAGCAAATTAAATGAGACATATATACATGTATATATTGTCCTTTCCCAGTGGATATTGAAGTTTATGACCTTGACTTGATATACGCTTTGATTTTCAATATAATTTAAACATATAAAAGTAACGTGTGATTTGTTGCACAGCCTTCAGTTCGACCCGGCCCCGCGACGCGGCGAGCCGCACGTGACGCGGCGGACGCCGGACTACTTCATGTAGGCTGCACGTACGTATCTTATGTTCTATTCATGTTTTATATGCTATTTGTCCAGTTCATTTGTGATTCATTGAAGTTTTGAATATCTTTTTGTCATAATTTTAATTGGATTGATTATAAATAAGGATTCATATATATGCTCAATAATATATAGGCAATATTTGACTGTAACGCGATGGTTGTGGGTTCGATTCTCAGTCGGGGAAATGTCGCGAGTTTTGACGATGCGCGCGGTACGGAGTGTACTTAATGTTTAAAATATTAAGCTAAGCTCCTACTATACGTGTGTTACATTGTCAGACTAAAAGAAAGCTTTCAAGATATATCAGAAAATGTGTATAATATTTAAAATATAGTTAACTATAAATAGAATACTTAAAAATACATACAAATGAGTATATTTAATTGTAATAGTTGTTACGTTTTCAGCTCCGGCGCCCGTGGAGCCGGAGCGGCGCGCCCGCCCCCGCCGCCCCCGCCGCAGCCCGCGCCCGCCCGCGCGCCGCCGCACCGCGCCCGTCAGTGACTTCATATATCGACTTGCGCATGTCCTTTCTTTAATCATTATACTCTCTCTTTGCTCTTTAGTAAGAGAGCTGTCTAGACTTCACCAACTGAGCAGCTGGTGCAGCGAGACAGATTAATCGGTTTAGTCAGTTATTCACCTTATAAATAAAGCGATCCTAATGATGATTTAGAAATTATGTATGCAAGTCGACTTATCAATTTATCCACGCCCGGTAAGGATATGTAAACAACGTCGGTGTAACGACCTCCGCGCCCGACCCTCACTCACACCGACAACACACAAACTACTCCTGGTAACTGCCGCCCTTGTCATTTGTTTGTATCACTTATTTCCAGAAATACACAATTTCGATTACTTTTTAATGCCAATTTAAAAGCAATAATAATATATATATTTAATCTATATTATGATTTGTACATTTCATTGTACGCATGACAGTGCAGATGTGTGTGTGTGTACACAATGACAAAACTTGAACTTGTAAATTAACTATATAAAAAAAATCATTTATTACTATTGCTTTGTCACACGTATTTATTTCGAGTTGTTTTTTTTTAAACTGACGAAAATACGATGTTAGCTACATGTTGCTATAAATCATTGGGCACACTCACATTGATGCATGTTATGCGAAAAATATTATATTTATAGTGCGTTTTTTTTTTATTTTCATCATTCTATTGGTTGTACTTTGAAAATCTGTAACGTGAATTATAATTTTATAAAGTAAAACTGTAGTATTAATGTACGTATCGTATATATTGAGAATATTGAAAAATTTACGAAATTCGCGTTTGTAACTCTGTTTGTTTAAATGATAAACAATATAACAAACAGTTATGGTGTTTTGTTTTTTAAGAATCTGAATGTTTTTTGGTTATAAAACAGGATGAGAATGTCGTAAATTTTTCGTATTCATCAATACTAAAACCGCACACGAATCCATTGATGTAATTTAAATTCGAATGTCGGAATGTAAATGTAATATAAAATGGCGTTACAGTGCTTAGTACTCATATTGTATAATAGTCTAGTGATTGTAATTGAGAAGGAGCTAAATGTAGACGGAGGAGGCTGTGGCGGTGTAAATGTATGTAAAATTTAATCGTTAGGTAATTTGTTTGCAACAATCAGCGGCGGCCGCTCGCAGCAGTCCTAGGTCCTCGCCCCTCCCCCTCCCGTCCTCCTCGGGAGGGAGGGAGGCGGGAGGGGGGAGCGGGAGGCACCGTGCTGGTATGTTCATTGCGGCGCGACCTCACCTCTGTAACTTGCGATGTATCAAACACACACTTAGACCTCATTAAACGGCGTACATTTGCTACTCGGTAGTTTTATTTCCCGTCGTCTCATGGACATACCACCGGCCGTCACTAACCTGCCACTTGAAACTGTGCGAGACACCATTTTGATACTTTTAAAGTTTAGCTTTTAAATATACATACATAGATTTGATTTTGTTTTTCGATTTTACGTATCCGGACGCGCTCACGAGCGACGCACTCCTCGCAGAACAATGGCAAGCATTTAGTTTTATGACAGAATGGTGGAATTAACATAATTATTAATTAATATATTATATTCGCCCGACGTAAAGTATTAGATGTGTGCGTTTAGAGTGCTCGTACCATTCTGCCATAAAATATTTGAGATGTGCATTTTTGGTTGATTACATCTTAGTTTCTCCTATTCTTGTGCCACAGTACCTGTTTGACAGAATAATGTTTCACAAGCGTGGAGCTTTCTCATTATTTCTATATGCTCTTGCTAATACATAAAGATCAAGGCATATTGCTTATGTTGTTGGCGTAAGCGCATGCGCATTATATGATGTATCCCTTCGAAAAAATTATAGATAATGAAATATACATTTTTTTTATCGATATCTGTTAAATGTACATTGGAATTTTTATTTTTAAATGATGGACGATAATGAGTGGTCGATTTTCAAATGAAATGTTAAAAATAATTAACAAATGAATTGTACAATTGATCAATGGACGCCATCGTGTACATTTGCAGTGTTTCATTAGTATCGTTTATGATCGTCCATCTTGTAACATAAAACGAACTAAAAATATATATAGTGGCGATGGAACATGTGACTTGTTTTCTTTATTTAACTATTTCACTAAATGGCAATTTTCTACATGAAAATTAGGTACAGTATGATTCCATCTTATATTATAATTTATAAATCGCTTACAAAGCAAGGTGACATTTCCAAATCTGCACTTCGATTGAACGCGTGTGTACTCGATACAAAGACTTACCCACCAATGAGATCGGAAGCCACACGTTTCGTTTAAGTATTAGCTCTGTAAGTTAGGTAAACGAATAAAATATTAAAAACTCAAAAAAATATACGAAATCGAGCTTCGTTTGTGCGAAATTGAGTAAGTATGGCGTGTTTGATATTTGGTTTTATTGCGTCGTGGAAATATTTCGCACGCACGAAGCTCGTGTCTATTGATAAGGCTTTCCTGGCAACCCGCATAGGTCGACGTTCGATTCCCGCAAATATAACAACTTTTGTACGTGAATGTCGTAGTGTTGCGTTGTTGCGTCGTTATTATTATATACACATTATATTATATGGTTAAAATCCAAAGTTGAAGTCGATGAATGCAATAAAGTGAACGGAACGGTTTATTCTTTCAACTCTGTACTATGCCCGATGATTAAAATTAGATAATAAATAAAATTAATTATAATAATGTTTTATTACATCTCCTTCTGATTTTTAAGTTAAAATGTCAAAATATTAGAAACATATTTTCTTACATATATGCGTTTGTTCGTATAACGTATCTTTGTTCATATTTCACAGCAGGTTAATGTCTTATTAGAGAACCATACGAAAGTATAAAGGTAAATATCAATTTATCGTATTTAATTGATATTGAATTCATCCTAAACACACGCCTAAACCGAGCTGTAATAATTTTTTATTGTTTCTAGTAATTTTCCATCTTTTCTTATAATACATATTTATTTGTTTAATTTATTGTGAATTTCTCTAGTGGACTAATAGGTACTTTAGACAAAATCTTTTTAGGAGTAGGATAAAAAAACAAAATAAATGTTATCATAGATATAAATTTATTTCCAAAATAAATAATTTCGCTTAACAATAACATTACATTACAAGGCATTGTGCTTCTTACTTCAATTCTTTTTATACAATTTTCTATTCTACAATCCAAAATGTTACCCTTCCATTGAAATTCACGTCAAATAAATAAACGTTATGTCAAAAGCTCCAGCATCCCAAAATTTAAATACACAAAAAAATATCCAATTTACTTAAATAATAATTAAAAAAATATAAAGAATCGTTATAACAATGTATTTGTTGAAACATGCATTCTCCTGACAATTTCTATGAGGATTCCCATAAATTATTAAGATGATGAAAAACAAGAAAATAACTTCTTAATCGCAATATGATATATGTATGCTTATTATTTTTTTTATTTTATTTTGAAACAAAAAAAGACCTAAGGTCAAGGAATGTAAAATATAATTGATAGTGAATAATTAAAAACTTATAATGTACTGAAAAAAGAATTTAATTCTTATAACTTTTTTTTACTCATCTTATTTCGAACAGTTCTTACTTTTAATTCTATACTATTCTTTTATTTAGACATATTGTACATAAAGGGACTGTGAGATTAATTTTTGATTAGTCACTTGAAAAGTATATAATATTATTTATAATATAGAAAATATTCTTTTCAAATAGTAAAATTAGCAAATTTTGTCGCTGAAAATATTAAAAACGACGTCCTTAATTGTCATGTTGATGCGTTATGTCTTTTTTACAATTATCCTAAACCAAAATTAATTGCTTTTTTTTAAAAATCTTATTTCTCTTTAACACATTTTAACAATTTAATTGCTTGAGTCATGACTTCAAAAAAACATTAAATATTTTACTTATTTAGAACTTTAAATATGTTAAATATTTTGCTTTAAAAAGTCAAGAGCACATTGTTTTAAATAAAAAAGAAATAAATTAAATAGGCATTACAACACTTCTAATGTTTATTTTTAATTATGCATAATGATAATTCAAAAAAGTAAAAAAATATTAAAGTATAATACTGGAAATAACAAAAAAAATAAACATCAGAGTTTTTTTCCTGTATACATTTTGAGCTCAAATATTAAAAATGGAAAAATACTGATAGATGTATCCTTACTAAATCTAACCAAATAATAATAAATTAAAATTCTCATTATGATTAATTTAAACATTTTTACGTACAAAAACCTAAAACCTGTTGTTTATTACTTATATAGCTATTAAAAATATCTTTGTGTAGAATCTGTTGAAAATGTAGCGTTGTAATGTTCATTATTCGTAAATAAAACATTATTTCAATACATTTTAAATTTACTTACATTTTAATTTAATACAAGATTTTTTTCGGCAAATTCATATAGTCATAACATAGCCTCTAAAGAAAACAGACTACAAAATCCGTAAAATTACATCTAAAGACTAACGCTTGTTTTTCGCTTAAAATGTATATAAAAAAATGAAATGGCAACACTAACAACGCTACATATCAACAGAAAATTGTTTGTCCTAACTAAAAAAAAATCTAATATAACTTTTAAGATATTTTCATTCCAGTATCGAGATGCAGCAGTTGTTTCATCAGTTCGTAAGTGGAGAAAGAGGTGGCGACCATCGGTATGGCTCGTATGTAGTTGACGGTCATGCCGCGGTACAACCCTTTGACAATACCGTTGTCACGGTATATAAGTGTCAAAGTTTTAACCATGCCCGTTCTGAAAATGTTGTTTTTTGTTAATTAATTAAATTAAATTAATTTACATAGATCGATTGAGCCAGTCGTGGCGCAGAGGATCAAGCGTTAGATTGTATACGCGACAGGTTGTGCGTTCGATCTCCACTCGAGGAGATTAAATATTTTCATTTCCTCACTGTGGTGTCGACTCGCGGCGTTGAGTACCGCAACTCAACACGCAAATGCCTCCCGAATTCTACAGAAAATGGGAAACGGAGTGTCTTAACACTGAGTTCCATCTGCCTGATGTGCATCTGAGTGAAGTTAAAAAAACACTTTAATATTTTATGAAAAATATGTCTACTGATTATGTAACTTAATAAAAAGAAAATATTCATAGGTATTTATCATAACGTTTAACAATAACAGTAATTAATAGTTTTATCCTTGAATTAGCAAACGAATAAATATAACGGTTGTGGGTTTAAATGAAAGCTAAATATTAATAAAAATTTATAAATGATTACAATAACAATATTTTATATGAATTAAAAATGGGAACACTAAAACCTTGTCTAATAATTGTGATTAGTAATTAAAAAAACAATAAAGCGTTTCTTTTAGCATTGTCAATACTAATGTACTTTTTATGAATAATTAACAATAACAGGAATCGTAATATAATAAGTAAGTTTTAACGAAAAATACAGAAAAACAATATAGCAAAAAAAAATTCAAATTTATCTTGGGATTATTTGTACATGGTCATTTAAACTTTAAGCATTAAGAAATTAGTTAAGTTAATGAATAAGCTTGTAAAAAAAATTCAAGTGGTACTTAAAATATAAATATAAATGAAAAGCATGATCATGAAAATGGCATAATTAAAAAAAAAGATCTATTTTACTAAGACCTACAGGTAATACCAACCTTCTGTTAGTGTTGCCAACACCAGTGCAAGAAATATGCAATAAAAAATAAAATATTATTTATAATCTAAATTAGTAAATAAAAAGAACAAGAAAGTAAACAAAATAATTTGTTAAAATATAAATACAATATAAGCATAAAGGAAGAATTAGCTATTTCTAGGTGCACTGCTAAAATATATATTTTTTATTTTATAAATATTTATAATACAGCATAATTTTTTATTGTGTTTTGTCTTGTGCAATTAATCATTTTAAGTGTTATTTTAGAGATTTTTAAAAATAATATTGACTTTACATTCATTTTTAAAAATAACCATTTCTAACTTATCAATTTATAATTTCTTATAAATTTAAGTTCCCTTTTAACCTTAGCTTTGAACAGATACGTTCAGGGCAAATTTTTGTTATAAGTAGATTTTTTGGGGCGGACACGGGCCACCCGTCTTTCCACCTTCATACGACCATGTCTATACGTAGCTATATGTACCTATAGTACCTTTCTTAACAAAAATTATTTACACTCCTAGATTGTATTTTTTGCTAAAGCTAATTACGACTATATCTTCATTTATAATTTACCTTGTCATCATACAACCATAAAAAAGTATAATTACAACACTACTTGTACTATAGATAAAATTTTATAGGTATTATATATTTTATTCAGGCCAAAAGTTTTTCTACAGAAACTTATACCCCTTTTTTTCTTAGACCGCAAAAAACAAAGAAATAAACGAAACGAAAAACTAAAAGGACTTCTAATCTACGTATTATGTCCTACCACTCATACTAATATTATAAATGTGAAGGTTTGTGAGGACGGATGTTTGTTCCACTTTTACGCAAAAACTACTGAATGGAACTTTCAGTTATATAGTGTAATATTTCAGAAAAACACATAGACTACAATTTATGTCATTATTTTATACAATGTAGCCATAAAATAATATTACATTCAAGTGTTTGGGTCACTAGTAATATGGTAAATAAGACTTACCCAAATTTCGCCGTTTCGGGGTTCATGCAAGCGAGTTGCATCCGTCGTCGCGTCACATCCAGCGGATATGAGACTGACTGGGCCACTGCACCCGCGAGTCCACCACACACTAACTTACCTGGCACGGTTAAGACTAGACCACCTAGTGATAAAATTTATATAAGTATGATTTTTTTTTAAATTTTTATCAGCTTCACGCTGTATCCCGCACACAGCAGGGTAAGCAGAGGGAACCTAGTGTTAAGACACTCCGTTCCCCACTTTCTGCCGAATTCTGGAGGCATTGCGTGTTGAGTGGCAGAACTCAACGCCGCGCTTAACCTCGACACCAGAGCGAAGAAATGGAAATAAATTTAAGTAAATATTTCATCTCCTCGAGTGGGGATCGAACCCACAACCAGTCGGTTTTGCAGTCACACCTCGTGCCGCTGTGCCACGACCGGCTTCAATAAGTATGATAAAAGTAATTAACTATATGAGGCACACAATCAAAGGCCTTCTGGCCTTTTTATATCTGCAGGCGGCCTTTGACTGTGTGCCTCTTCAGTGCATCTGGTGAGCGTTGCGATCCATATGGATCCCTGAAGACTATATTGAGCTTATCAGAGACATGTACCACGATTCCGCTTCCATGGTTAGGACTGCTGGTGGCGACACTAAACCCTTCCAGATTACAGTAGGTGTTTACCAGGGCTCGGCCCTTAGTCTTATTCAAAGTAGTGCTAGACATTGTCTCTGCTCACATCCATGACCAGCCTCCGTGGTTGATGAGGTACGCCGATGACATCGCACTCATTGATGTCAAGCGGTAGAGCGTAAAGTGAATATATGGAAGGGTACGCTTGGGAACGGTGGTCTTAGATTAATTTTGTCAACGACCGAGTGCATGGAGCCCGGGCCCAAGCATTATCCATATAGGTCCTGAACTAACCGTTAAGTCGGAAAAGTACAGGTACCTTGGATCCGTTCTCCCTTTTATTTTTAAGTCAATAATTATATATTTGTTATATATTTGACTTATTCCAGAAATATATTTCTGAAAAATAGCTCTATTGTCCATTTTGATTGTGGAATTATAACTTTTACTTTTCAATTCTCATAAAATTTATGCGAGAACGAAAGTTGCATAAAATTTATACATTTTATGACACTACAATATTAAATACATTAAAAAACCATTTGAAACGTGCAAATTGCGTGGAACATAAATATGAAGAACTTCCGACATTACAAAAACCATAATTTTATATTTATTTATAATTATACAGTATAACAGACAGGCTGGTCGTGGCGCAGCGGCACAAAGTGTGACTGTAAAACCGACTGGTTGTGGGTTCGATCCCCACTCGAGGAGATGAAATATTTACTTAAATTTATATTTCCATTTCTTCGCTCTGGTGTCGAGGTAAAGCACGGCGTTGAGTTCTGCCACTCAACACGCAATGCCTCCAGAATTCGCCAGAAAGTGGGGAACGGAGTGTCTTCTACTAGGTTCCCTCTGTCTACCCTGCTGTGTGCGGGATACAGCGTGAAACTGATTTATACAGTATAACAGTAAGAGATGACTACTAAAATACTTTATGACTAAAAGTTAAATGCACACTTACCGGTATTCCTTTCACATTTGCGGCACAATGTGCTCGGAAGATATTTCATGCAAAAGAACTTAAGAGATTCAAAGCAGTAAAAACTGAACCCCGCGTACGGCACCATCCCCACCATAGTTGGTACGAAGCCACGGTATAATGCGCGTATACCGCCCTCCTAAAATATACAAACAAAGTACATTTGCTTCAATAACAAAATAAAAGACTCCAATATAAAATTCTTGTAAAGAAAAATTATATAACTGTTTTTTTTAAATGTATACAATTTAAAAACAATATACATAGTTTTATTCTATAGTCATTGATACTGGCGTAACGTTGTTAAAATTTGAAAAATGTTAGAGCTCTTCAATAGAATTTAAACTTTGAAATGATGAATTTGGAAATCAAATTCTATAGATTCTATTTAGTTGTTCTGCATATAGCAGTGTCAGTAGTGTAGCTGAACTAAGTTCATACATTACGTACTCAAGTGAACTTCACGTACCACCAAATATTCGAGACATTACTCGACAAATGGCGGAACCGAAGATGTCCTTCATCATTGTTACCAGAGCTAGGAAATTGAAAGTAATTAAATTCTCGAAAGGGGAAAAATGGGAATCGAACCCACAACCGTTGTGTTTTCAGCCAGCCGCTGTCCAATTCCCACATAACTGCTTCAATTTCTTTTATAAAAAAATGCTTCTTATTTATTAAATATATGAGGCCGGTCGTGGCGCAGAGGTACGAAGTGTGACTGTAAACGAGACTGGTTGTGGGTTCGTTCCCCTCTCGAGGAAACGAAATATTTATTTAAATTTATATTTCCATCTCTTCGCTTTGGTGTCGAGGCAAAGCGCGGCGTTGAGTTCCGCAACTCAACACGCAATGCCTCCAGAATTTGGCGGAAAGTGGGGAACGTGGTATGTCTTAACACTAGGTTCCCTCTACCTACCCTGCTGTAAGCGGGATACAGCGTGAAGCTGATTTTTTTTTTTTTTATTTATTAAATAATGTAACTAAATAAATTAAACCTTTATTTTAAGATAATATCTACTTAAATAAATTATAATATAAAACTCTTACAGCCTTAAATATAGTGGTGGCAGCATGCACGATGCCCGTGTACCGGTGTTCCCCTGTCACTTGGAAAGCTAGTCGAGCTCTAATCGTGTCCAAGGGGTAAGTCAGGGTGACCGCAGTCACCCCCGCCGCGGCGCCAGCCACGAACTTATCACCGTGTTGGACTAATGGTATACTTAGACTACCTATATACTGAAACAAAAAGAAATCTTCATTTACTTTTTTAGTTTTACAATATTTTATATATGTAAATACAAATATTATGAAAATTATGCGGACGGAGTAGTAGAAAATACCTTCTCTAGTTCTCTTATAAATGTTTCTTTAATTAACTTGCTTAAGCTGCCAGGTATAAAGGGCTCAAACTTTTTTTAAAGTGTTATTCCACACTTAGGAAAGAAAAATATATATTTAGTAAACGTATAAAAATTTAAACGTAGCGGGATTCGAACCCGCTCTTCCTGGCCGGTTTTCAGCAGGCGCGGGTTGAAGTCCCGCTACGTTCAAATTTTTATACATTTTTTACATAAATATTTAACTTTGCCTCGACACCAAAGCGAAGAAATGAAAATTTAAATAAAAAAAAAAAATCAGCTTCACGCTGTATCCCGCACACAGCAGGGTAAGCAGAGGGAACTTAGTGTAAGACATTCTGTTCCCTACTTTTTGCCGAATTCTGGAGGCATTGCGTGTTAAGTGGCAGAACTCAACGCCGCGCTTTGCCTCGACACCAGAGCGAAGATATGAAAATTTTAATGTAAATAAATATTTCACTTCTTCGAGTGGGGATCGAACCTACAGCCAGTCTATTTTACAGTCACACTTTGTGCCTCTGCGCCACGCTGATTTTACATAAAATATATGTAGAACTTAAATCAATTATTATAGAACTTACGGAACTAAAAAAAAAGTTAAAAATTTAAATGTTAAATGGAATGTAATGACATTAAAACGTGTGTTCACATAATGCTTCGTGGCTAGACATCTAACGGTATCATCTAACAAATGTGTTTCTAAAAATTCAGTTACATACATTAATGTTCGGTGACAATCGTGTTTTATGAAAAAGTAGATATGTTTTCTTTGTGTTGTAAAAAATAATCAAAAATAATCAGCTTCACGCTGTATCCCGCTCTCAGCAGGGTAGGCAAAGGGAACCCAGTGTTAAGACACTCCGCTCCCTACTTTCTGCCGAATTCTGAAGGCATTGCGTGTTAAGTGGCAGAACTCAACGCCGCGCTTAGCCTCTACACCAGAGCGAAGAAATGGAAATATAAATATAAGTAAATATTTCATCTCCTCGAGTGGGGATCGAACCCACAACCAGTCGGTTTTACAGTCACACTTCGTGCCGCTGCGCCACGACTAGTACATATAGAAAATTATTTAAAATAGATATATATTAGTACATAAATATAATATTTAACGAGATAACCCAAAAAACAATGTCATTCCGTCTTTGTTACGATTTATACATTCAGTAATTGAAACTAACACCGCAGTTTGACTGTCTAGTCTAAAGATAAGTGATTCTACACACTATTAGGTAGTGTTAAATCTATACTAATATAATAAAGCGGAAGAGTTTGTTGTTTGTTAAATCTCTGGACCTACTGGTCCGATTTACTTTTTTTTTATTTTGCTACATTTCCCAGGATATTCCCCAGCTTATGGCACATAAGGTATATTACATTACAGTGTAAGTCTTAGTTAGCTTTAAACAGCAGAAAACAATAATACTGAACGCCATCGAAAAATATGTCTGTATATTGTTTGACAAAAATATTTTATTGCACTTTCAAATATAAAATAAGGTCAATCTGTATGTCCAATATATCTTTTGATTAAGCCACTATCGAAAGCAATTGTCTTTGACTCTATATGGGTCAACAACCTCATATAACGATTGAGAACAATATTGCAATTTTAAGCAGAATCAAATGAATCATCGGAAATCTTGTATCATTTTGTTATTTCGAAGAAACTCAGTTAAACGAATTTCATATTAGTAAACTATATATTTAATTAGTAAGAAGTACGAACATATATAAATTCTAATAAAATAGCCAGTCCAGGAGGCCAGTCATGGCGCAAGGGCACAAAGTGACTGAAGACTTGTTGTGGGGTTCGATCCCCACTAAATTTATATTTTCATTTTTTCGCTCTGGTGTCGAGGCAAAGCACGGCGTTGAGTTCCGGCAATCAGCACGCATTGCTTCCAGAAATCGGTAGAAAGTGGAGATTGACGAAAGTATAGTAGGTCAATAGTAAGAAATAATATATTAGTATAAACGTGATGTATTTATTGATAAGAATACAGCAAGTTCCCTAAATATGGACTACTCGTATAATATCGACCATCGTCCTCTTTCGATACGTGTCGCTGCTATCGTAAGAGGTGAGGTTAGTTACATTAGGTGACCCCGCCTCGCCTTTCAGCCCCCCAGCAACATGCAAACGTACCGTCGCATCAGTGTCAGTCATTTTTTGATTGTTTATAAATGTAATAAAGATTTTTGGCAATTTATCTAAAAATATTATAATGTTAATCTTATTTATTTGCTTATAATGATGCATACATTTCAAACATCATAGTATTAGGATGAATTTCTAGTGTAACTTATTATATAGCAGTATACATTTTCAATATAAAATAAAATAAAAAAAAATAAATATTTTATACATTTTCAAAACTTGATTACAATTTAATGTTATAATGTAATAAAAAATAAATACGTAGTATAACTATTTTATTTAAATTTTAAATTTGCTATCTCAAAATAATATATTTTATAATTATATAATAAAATATAATTACCTAGATTTAACGTTCTACGGCAGTTCGTCATAAATTTATGACTTACCTCGTCGTATAAAAAATTAAAAGACGTGTAGGTATAATGTTTATACGTACATCATTACTTATTATGTATAGCTACTTATACTTGAAAAATTACGTACATTAAATTTATATATTGTCGTAGATTCGATCCTTACTAGGAAGGAAATAACTTTATTTAAAAAAAGATTTTATTTAAATTAATTTATCTATAAAGCAAGGTCTATGCGAGATACAGCGTGAAGTTAAAAAAAATTCTAGCTCTAGTATACAGCGTTGAGTTCCGCAACACGCAATGTCTCGAAAATTTTGTAAATTTTATAATACATTGGTTCGATCTACTGAGGGGAAAAGCCCATGAATGCTGTTTAAAAACGTACACACAAAAAATCCTAAGAGTAAATTTAAATTGCCATATTGTGATAACATTGTCATTATAATCATGTCAGATTTTTCCTCCCAATAGGTACCAATCCTATATTAATTTTGCATCCGAGGTTAAGTTCACGGTCGCGGCTCGATCAGATAAAAGACATGTAAACATTCAAAAGAACTAGCGTATTGCTTCCTGAAATAGACATCGCCTGGTTCAATAGTGCAGATTTAATATAAAAAACAGCTTCTAATTTTTCTTTTTATTTGTATGAGATACGCTCTTGAAGAGGTCAAATTGGCTATGTAATCGATTTTACGACTTCCAAGTTCCACTTCCACTGCAAGTGATGGCTTGGGAGTAAATACTCTAAGTAGAGTAGAGTATTTATCCTCAGGAGGTGGGTCGTTTTTCTATCATAGCAACTCCCGGGTCCGACTCAGATCACCATTTAATGTTGTGGTTGATCTTAAGAAATTAAGGCGCCTTTTTAGGCGAGCACGGAGCAACTTATAACAATAGAGTGGGTGCTGAGGATATTTTTTTTTTGATTAATGTTATTAGATACCTTAATCAATGATTACTAACTCGTGTTTCAAGTCATTAAATCTTCGGGATTATTGTATAAATGTTACTTCCTTCTAGTATCTAATAACGATCTAAAAAGTCAAGAAAAACACATACATCCAAATTAAAATCTATACACCCATTAAATTAGTTTCAACTGTGGTTTTTCTAATATAATGAACTAGCGTTTATCTCCGGCTTCATTCACGTGGTCGAATAAAAATAACTAAGATTTATATATGGCACAGGTACGGTGGGTTATATGGAACGGTTAAAGTGATATAATGTACCTTATATATAACCTACCTCGATAAATCCAGCGCTTTAACATTTCCTCAATTCGAACTACGGGTTCCTGATATTAAAGCGTTCAAACAAACTAAATCTTCACCTTTATAATGTGAGTATAAAAATATACAGACACAAAATACTTTGTGTGGCCATTCGTTTAGAAGAAACCACTAAAAAATGCAACAAATAATAAGGGTAGATTGGGCACGTACTTACAAGTACTTCGTAAGTAATAGGGTATGTATAGTTTTGATATATTTTATCATTTTTTCAATTGTTGCTGATATGATAATCTGTTTGCGGCTGGTATCAATTTTGATAAAGATATTATGAATCCCTCAATTAGTTACGAGTAACCGTTATTTTTTATATATATCTTGTATACATGACGCTGTAAGAAGAATGAAAGACATTGCGAAAATATGTTTAAGTTAATAAGTATATAAATATATAAACGATTTGGAAAATTGTTAAGTGACTAAGTAACTTAACTTGGGTAGTCAGAGAGAACGGAGCGCCAAACGCTACGGTTTCTACATATCTCTTTCGCCTCGTCCACTATCATCAACCTCTTCATACATGCGCTCCAGGCAGCCCTCGTGCATTTTACGTGACCTTCCTCCAGTATGTTCGATACTGTGTTTTCGAAGGTCAATCGAAGTCTCCACCGTACTTCTATTACCACTCACTTTTTCATCATAAATCTTTTTTTGCCATTGTTTCATCATTCATTCGTTGGACGCGCCCAAACCATCTGAGCACGTTCTTCATTCTAACCGTGACATTGTCGCTGGTTCCTGCCATTTTGTGTATCTCTTCATTGCGGATTCGATCAGCTAAGCTAACCGCATCCGGCAGCAATACGCCTTTCCACATCCATCCAAGATATCAATCTTCCGTCTCTACTGAACATACTTCCCAAATATACCACTTCATTCACTTATTCTAATATCTTACCATTTACACTGATCTTGCATCCCGTCCTTTCTTCATTTCTTTCAGATATAGTGACTATGTGAAATATAAAAATTGAATATATTGTTTTATCACGTTAAGAAATTGTGTGGTAAATATAAATATATATCGATATTCTCTAATAATCACTAAGGCAACTTTTGTACTGCCATAAATGTGACAATAATAGAAAGAACCACCTTCGTGATTGTAAGCCCGTTATCATGTCTTGTGATATCGCATTTAAAACATAATCATCCACGCTACATTAAACATTTGCTATTATAATTGCACGTCTAAACAGTAAAAACACTAATATTGTCGTCAGTGAAGTTAAAAGTTAAACGTAATGGCTTGTAAATATATATTTTTTAATTTTCTTGTAAGAAATTTAATGAGATTTTATTTTATTTTATGAAAATTTACTATTTTATAAGACTTATTTCGTCGTTTTTTATTTGCCTGTCATGTCATAAAAAATTTAAGTGGTATTTATCATAAATTTACTATTTTTTTGTACTATTTTTATCAAATTCAAATCAATAGTTCCGCTAGTAAGCTTTAAGTCAGCCAGTCATTGAGCACGGTTTTTTTTATTCTGTGATACAAGCACAGTCTCGGTAATGTAATTCCTTTTAAAATACAGTTTGTTGAGACTGATTAACATTCAACTAAGAAACTTCTTCATTTTTATTCTGTGAATACTTTACCTATGAAACAATTAAGTATTTTATATACGTGTAGGAATTACATAGTATATTTATTTTTCCTATATGGTAATGAATTCGATTCCGGATTTACAGGGCACGCACAGTCATAGCGGTCGCGACGCCATCGACCGCACCTTAAAAAACCGTGTTAGTGTGCCACAAGCAAAATCAAATCTTTTTACCGCATTCATAACATTCCGTTTCATCTCTTAATTACTGATTGAGGATGCATGGCTGAAGGTGACATATCCACCACATTTTTGGATTTTCTCAGTTCCAGGCATAAATTATGATTTAAAGCGCATTAAAATAATTATGAACAAATGACATTATTTGGTATCTTGTTCAAATAATCTTATTTATTTAAAAACAAAAACCAATTTTCGTTGCAAAAAGAGAAATAATATGTTTGTTGTAAAAATAAATATTACTAATTTTAAGTATTTAGTTCACAGTAATGGCGTTTTCAGATAAAGTTTCAATCTAATGACTAAAATTTTCTTTACCTTTTACACAAAAAAATTAAAATAAATTGAATACTCCTTTTTTAATACTCCTTTTGTCTATACACGTCTTCAATTATTTTTTAAGCAACGTGCAACGGTAAAGACGCAACGGAATATATTTACTTCCGCTGTGTTTACTTTTGTACTTTTTTATTATAAATGTGTTTTTTTTACTTCATTTAAATTAAATACTAAGTTTAAACATCCATAATTTAACGTCAACGATTTCTTTAAATTATTTATTCGTTGTGTTGCGTTTTACATTTGAATACTTTAATATTCTTTAATTTATTAATCAGTATTAATACATATACGTATAATACACAAGTTACATCCTTATGCAAGTCTACGCTGTAACGGCGTCGTTACGTTTCGTTTCATTCGCCGTTACATATTAATTTACTGTTATTTTCACATATCATATTCGTGTTTTTGAACAAAAATTTCGAACTATAATTGATTAAACTATTACGCGATATGGAACATAATTAAGGCGTCTTTATTTATCTATATTTGTATAATATATAAATACCTTTTTAACATTTATTTAACATATTGTATTGTATGTATTTAAGATGTAAGTTAAGATGGCATAAAATGACATGAATTTTCCTGTTTATTAGATGATACTAGTCACGATTAAGTATTTGTAAAATAAAGTTTACTTATTCTGTTAGAGTTCATGTTTTTTAGATATTTATGTTGAAGTTGTTATCCGTAAAAAGATAGTGACGTAGAATTATGTAGTCATCATATTACTATAAATAGAGCATATATATTTAAAATAATAATAACTAAATAAATGTTCATTTAAAAAAAAAAACAGCTTCAAACTGTATCCCGCAAACAGCATGATAGGCAGAGGGAACCTAGTGTTAAGACTCCATTCCCCACTTTCCGCCGAAATCGGGACGCATTGCGTGTTGAGTGGCGGATCTCAACGCCGCGCTTTGCCTCGACATCAGAGTGAGCAAATGAAAATATAAATTTAAATAAATATTTCATTTCCTCGAGGGGGGATCGAACCACCAACCAGTCGGTTTTGCATTCACACTTTGTGCTCCTTTGCCATGACTGGCCTCAATATTCATTTTACTAACTTATTATACAAAATGTAATACAGAGTGTATTCTTAGCTGTAATTGGAGATGACTAATAAAATATCATATAAAATATGATGAAAATTTGTAAGAAAAATATTTATTAACATATAAAAAAATTGTGAATGGGATAAAACTACCTCTTGGAAACTGTCCCTTATTATCTACCGGCATTGATTTTTTTATATGCTTGTTATTACTTATTTTTTGTTACTATATCTGTAGGCAGGATTTTCACTAGATAAAAGAAGAAAATTGCTAAGGATGATCTAGCATAATGCTAGATAGAATGCAATTTATCAAATATTTTTGAAATTTTTTTATTCTAATTTCACATTAAGAAGAATATTTTAATATAATTAAAATTTTTCGAAAGATAGTAAAAGAGCAAACAATATACTGCTTCTTGTCCAAGTGATGGATATATTATTACCATTACACTAAGCAGTTAGCAAATGTTTTGTAACTTTTCTTAGTGTAAGTTACCTAAGATATTTCAACATTGCAATTAGTGATATGCGCTATATGTTTAGTATGTTAACATGCAGTAGGAAGAGGTTGTTGGAATATAACATAATTTTCACAACCACAAAGAAAAATGAAATTATCAAGCAGTGTCAGCATGTTAACTTGTTTGTGGCAATTCTCATTGAGAGGGTGAATTATATCACTTCCTTGCTCTATTAAGAAAATAAAGAATTGAGTTCCACCACACTACATACAATGTTTCAAATTCCAGTGGAATTTTAAGAATGGAGTGTCTTGACATTACATTTAAAGTTATTATTTGATATATTTGTAGACATTTTTAAGTCCATTTCTTATTTAAAAAAAACATACATATTATACTCACTCTTTTATAAATTTCAAAACTTGTAAACTGTGTAGCTGCATATGGAAAAATTCTGACCATCTGAGCACCATTGCCTTTATATAATGCAATAAGGGACTCCTGCTTCACTATTGCCATCAGTCCACCAAACACCCCATGGTGCTTATAATGAGCTGACTGTGCCTGGAGAAGGATCTTTATACGATCAAAAGGAGCTACAGTGGTCTTAGCACACATTCCTGCAACACCTGAAACAATAATATTTTTATTTAAGCAAATATTTTACTTGATAAACGCCTAAAAAGTTGCTACTAGCAAGTACATAATCTTAAGCATGATTTAGTGTTTTTAATTTTAGTCTATAACATAATTCAATAAACTTACCTCCAGCCAATAAATTTCTGAGAATAAAATCGAGATCGTTTTTCTGTTCCATTTTAAGAGCCATCTTAAAATAAAATTAAGTAAGTGCGAATAATTTTCCTCGTTGTCCTCTTAATACTCGTTTCGACTGACTATTTGACACTAATTATTAATGAAGACCAAGGGACATTTCTTCACGAATTAGCACGTAACATAATAAACAAACTTTCACTTTGGACAAACAAAAAACTTTCTTCTCGCATTCATCACTTATGCAGTGTCACATTAAAAAAAAGACACAGACAAAAATATAATTTTGAATTTTTAGATCATATAGGGTTAACATATATTTTTTAACTAATAATTGTCTACATTATTCAATGGAAATTGCTTCAAGCTCACACTTCCGACCAAGTCGAAAGGTTGACGTTCACCTGACAACTGACACTCGTCAAGTCGTCACGTTGACATAATTTCTATGATCGTGAATACGTGTTACTATAAGTAAAAATAAAAAAAGACAATAAATTTCTTGGTTCTGGCAAGCACTGGATAATAATAAAATAGCTTATTAATATATGATATCTAAAAAGAATACCTATCAATTATATGTTTAACAATATTAATTAATATTTAAATCAAAATGTTTACGGATGTAAGCAAAAATGGAGTCGCCATCTAGTTTACTTATCCTAAACTAGGAAACTCGATCATTATTGGAAAATGAATATTTTCTTTGATTTCAATTGTAATGACTACGATTAACGTTTGAAAAGTTCCATTAAAAGGGCATACTAACTCGTAAAGATAACAAATTAATAAATATTAGTAATTTAAAAAAAAAAAATAATATAATATTATTGGTTTTATAGCATTTATACATAAGTATTTACTTACAAAACAAAATAGGAATGTTAGTTTTCAACATTTAGGCCGTGAAGTAGGAGCTTTTGCTACGTGCGCCATTGATCCTCGAAGATTTGAAGGTCACCTTGAAAGAGCGCGAAAGCTCAAATGGAAGTAGTAATGGACGCGCTGTGAAGTCATTTGAATTTTCGGGTGCATGCCCGTCCGCACGTTGCACATCCCACTATGGTATAAAAGTAAACAAGACGCCGTCAAATAAGATTTCAATATGTTGCGTGATATAATACACGTTAGAAATAAGTCTGTATAGAGTTATTCACTAGTCCAGTTGGTTGCTTACAATACGTGTTGATAATTTATTTTTTGTTAATATTAATTGATTATTATTTATATTAATAATAATTTATTTGTTTTAAATTATTGAAGTATATATTTAAGTGAAAATGGAGGTTCCGGCTAAAGGAAATATTTTGGGGCGTAAGTACCTATTTCTTTTTAAATATTTTTGGTGTATTTTTTTAAATAAATGGAAGGTGCGTAGAGTTTTGTTTTAATGTAAATAAATACAAAAAAGAAATAACTACATTTTTTAAATAATTCTGGGTGCTTTTATATTTTAAAGTTGTTATAAATATTTAAAAAAATCGCAATTAGAAGTAATCAGCCTAATAAGTTAATCCTACCAATTCCAATTAAAGCTACCATAATAAATTCGACAAAAATAAAGTAAAATAAAAAAAAATAGAAATTGTGTTGCAATTATATTGCATTAATGTAATGCAAGGTAAATCACTTACAATATTTCCCAAAAAGTTCATAAAATAATAATCTATACCTTAAATTATTACAAATTTATTGAAGAGTTTATCATTTAGAAACACCTATCTTTAATAAGCTTATGTTTGTATACATTTCTACTTTGACCGTAAAGGTCAATGTCCCGATTTATGTTAATGTACTGTTCTATTCCCTTTTCTGATGTTTTTAAAATTTTGAAGTTGTAATAATATTTGTTGTTGAGAATATAACGTCTCTTTTTATTTCCTAGCTAGTTCCTGTAATTGCGTCATTGAACTTTTTCCATATTTCTTGTTGTATATAATTTTAATATCACATATATGTGTAAAAAATAAGGATTAGATTCCCCTATAAGTTATACTTAACGTGACCATTTTTCGGTTGACTCAAAGCGGGATACGGTTTTCGTCTTTTATGGTGGCTTTCGCTTTTTTTAGGGAGATGTTCTTTCTAATATAACTTTAATTTTATCTCGACATCTAAAGGTGCTTTTTTTATTTTGGGGGTATACCTATTAGATACTTTAATAAATAATTGAACACTTCCTTTTTTTGAAATTTTCATGCCATTCCGAAAAAATTACGACAATTGTAGATCCCGGTGGCATGTTTCGGGGCACCGGGACATACAACTGAAAAACGGGACAGTCCGGTTCAAAACGGGACGTCTGGTCACGTTAGTTATACCTAACAATGTTCTTTCGTCTGAGAAGCTTTAGAGTTGAAGTTCACTGTCTACGAGCAATTTATCTAGAAAAGCTATTAACTAATTGTTTACTGATATGAATGCTGCTAAAGATTTTTCCATAGAATATATAAGAAGGAAAATTTGAGTTAAATATTATTAATGTTTATTTATATTTTTCTATAAATAGACATATACACGTAAGAGAACCTATTTGTTTTCTATGTAGGTAATTATGTCCTTTAGATATTACTCATTGTTACATCTATTTTTAAACGTCGTCATATAGAACTTTAAATTACTAATTCTAAGAAATGGTTAACAATTATTATGAAATAAATATTTCTTTTATTTATTTCATAATAATTGTTTTGTTTTCTATTTATACATTTTGTTTGTTTAATTAAAATATATATTATCCGGAATAAGATTTTAATATATGGAGAAAGTTATGAAAATTACGCCACGACATTATTTTTATCAACTATATATTTTGTGTCATATCTAAATGTGTTATGATATACAATAAGAGAGAGGTAATGGCTGACCTATAAACTCATTTATATAAATACATAGGTTTTATATTTTAATAAAATGATAAATAGTTTTTTTGCTTCACGACGTATCCAGCATTTAGCAAGGTAGGTGGGGGAAATTTAGTGTTAAGACACTCCGTTTCCTATGCAAGCAATTCCTGAAGAATTCGGGAGTGGAGTGTCTTAACACTACATTGCCCACTGCATAGGTACTTTGTTATGTGCGGAACAAAGGAAATAAATAAAATAAAACACGTTATTGCCCTGTCCCTCCGCATTCCACAGGGAGATGAGACCAGAGTCTCCGCCAGTTATTAATAAGTTCTAAGTAACTAAGAATATATATATATATATATATATATATATAATCGCTTGGAGGAAACCTCAACCGTCGCGTTTACAGCCTGGCAATGTGCCGCTGCACTATAACGACTAAATGTAAATAGTTATGTTTGTTATTACTATTCAGTTTGTTATTACTTATGAGCTTCTTACGTAGGTTAGGTTAGGTTCCCTTTTTTTTATTTTACAGCCAGCCCATTGTAAAGGTTATCTCTCAAAGACTGATTGAAGCAATAAAATCGCCTTTGCATATATTTAATATTTTTTTAGTTTCACGTTGTGTTCCGCATACAATAGCAGGACCTTCCCCTGAATTTTTGGAGGCATTGTGTGTTAAGTGGCGGTACTCAACGCCGCGTTTTGCCTTGTTAGCAGAGCTAGGAAATGAAAATATTTAATAATTATCACACGCTTGTGCCACTGCGCCACGACGACTGCCTCATATTTAATTATATGCTTTTGTAATTTTGTTTTTTTTAAATATTTTATGTATATTTTTATGTGTACAATAAACTATTTTAGACTATTTTAATCTATTCTACCTTATGTATTGATTTTGTTATAGGATTTGTACCCGCGCGGTACATTTTCGCGGTCTTGGGCTCTATAGGAATGGCGATCGTCTATGGGTTAAAAGTGAACCTATCGGTTGCTATGGTGGGCATGTTGAACCACACAGCTCTTGAACAAGCTCATGAAGCAAGAAAAATAGAAAATACAACTGTTGTTAATGATGTAGACAGTCAGCCTGTGGAGAGCTCTACCGTGGTTAAGGTAACATTATTTTTTATTTATTTACAAAAGTTGATAAACAGTTAAGAAATTTAGTACGTTTCCAGAAATATAAAATGTTTTATATAGATATAGTTTTACTATATTTTTACGCTCAATTTAATGGGTTATTCGTAATTTACATACAATTCGTGGCGTGTGAATTGCACAACCTATTCTTTTTTACCATAGAATCTCTAGTATTACAGTTTCACATTTGATGGAGTTTCCTAACATTCGAACGGAATGCTTAGAGACCACATTCGTACAACGAGAATATGGAACTCATTGCCTCTATTATCTGAAAACAAAAAAACAGTTTTGTTGTTTTTTGTTTTTTTTTTTATTAACCGAGTGAATAGGAATTAATTGGAAAGTGAATGAGTGAATAGGAAAAAAGAAGACCAGCGTGTATCACCGTACACCATATTATCTTTTATTATCGGACTTGATACGGTGAAACGCAAGCCTTTTTCAGCATAAAAAAAATGTTCATCTGCAAGGGATGTGAATCCACAATCATCGAATCGTCGGGCACATTTTACCGAATATTCTAAAATATTATTCTATAATTGTGTCCATAATTTAATTAAAGTTGTCGATTATTGAAATTATTAGCTTTATTCCCTTTTTATATTCTTACTACAGATTGATCTTTCACGCTGTATCCCACATACAGCAGTGTAGGCAGAGGGAACCTAGAGTTAAGACACTCCGTTCCTCACTTTCCGCCGAATTTTTGGAGGCATTTCGTGCTGAGGGGCAGAATTCAACACCGCTCTTTGTCGCGACACGAGAACGAAGAAATTGAAATATAAATATAAATAAATATTCCATTTCATCGAGTGGGGATCGAACCCACAACCATCGCATTACAGTCACATCCTTGTGCCCCTGGGTCACCACGGCCTCACGACAGATTATATTTATAAATATATTTATCCTAAATATATAATAAATTGTGGTGTGTTCGATATCAAAACATGTACATATGTGGCTTCACAATTTGTTTATTAGTCGAAGGGAATGACCTTTAATGACCTTTGTTATCTTGAAAACGTCTATGGCGTACACTGCACACCAACATTTAACAGCCAATAATAATCCTTATACCACCTTACATATGAAATTGGCGTGTGGTATGGGAGGAACAAAAAGTCGAATATTTTTTATATAATATATTTAATTAATCAAAGTACGAACCATTATTACCTATGCACTTTTGTCATCTTATAGGTAGTTAATTGATTCCTTTACTAAAAAAACCATTCGGACGGAATTAAAATTCTTAAAATTCGGTTTGGACTGCCCCATCACAATTGATTCTTTTCTCTTGCAAGAAGTACTCCAATTTAAAAAAAATGGTTATATGTTGGAGCAAGGTTCGGGGGGTACGGTGCCTTAGACATTCCAATTGAAGCTCTTCTCATGCGGTACCTGTCTGCTGTGCAGTGTGTGGTCGTGAATCAGTAATGGCGTACAGCGATTGACCAGCCTCGGTTGTTTAGCAGCTAGCGTGGAAACGGAAGCTAATGGTTTATAATTGCTGACAATAGATTTCTGCCATAATCGTGTGGCCAGATTTGAGAAAACCGTAATAAATGACAGCGACACCAGTCCACCAAACGATTTAGGAATATTTATTTTTGGTCAATTATCGTTTGGGGCAGGATGTAGCGATTGCGATGTGCGCTTCTGAATATCGTATATTCGATGAAAAAGCCCTTCATTATTGTGTCGGTTAAGAAATGTAACTCGTTTGCCGGTTTGTTTCACTCAATTGGTGAGGTATCCACCTTTCAAGTTTTTTAATCTTTCCAATTTGCATCAAGTGGATTAAAACAGTTTTATCATTAACACCGCCTGCAGCTAACTCGGACATGGTTTGCGATGGATCCGCTTCTACAATAGCCTTCAATTTTTTATTTCATTCGGGCCTTACTTTCGAACTTCTACTTCTTCTTTCTTCTTTCGTTCTGCAGGTCGGAATTTCTAGAACGAAAACGTTGAAAAACCAAAACGTACTGTATTTTCTTTTGCGATACGACCGCTATACACATTATTTAACCTTTCGAGCCGTAAATAACGCGATATTATATTCAAGTTTTCCATTTTATAAATTGAGTGACGTAAACAGAAAAAAACTTTTATCGAAAGATGAGAAATTTGTGATTAAAATGGCCAGTACGATAAAACACACATTTCATATGTAAGGACCTAATATAATATTTAACAGCACTGTTTGTATTTATAAAATTATTGTAAAATATAATTTATAATGTTAGTCGTGACAGGTTGTTGGTTCGATTCCCACTTGAGGAAATGAAATATTTCGGCGGAAAATGGGGAACGATGTCTTAACACTAAGTTCCTTCTGCCTACCCTACTCTGTGCGGGATACAGCGTGAAGCTAATAAACATTAGTGAATACAAAAACAGTTGTAGTTAATCGTGATTTTATATCTTCTACCCTACTTTATACGTTTCACAGCTTTGGGGTCAAACAGAAATAATTTATCGCATGAACAATCAAAATATTTTCAATGTAGTTTAAAATACAAGGAAAGTGCGAGCTATAAAATAATAATAAAAGATTTGAAATAACTCGTCCTCTGGAAACGTACGCGCAAGTCTATTTTTAGAATCAGTATATGCGATCATAAAGATCAGTGAGTTATATTTGCATTAAAATAAAATAAAAATTTGGCATAGAGTACTAAAAGGTAATAAGGTACACGCCTATAATAAAAATAAGATACATTTTTTTTCGTTTTATTTATTTAAGGAAAATGGAATAAGCAGGAGAGATGGCGGCTTAGTGGAATTCGTTAGATTGAATGTACAAAATAAATATAAGACAATAAATACATCCCTCACTTTCGACCCGAATTCGAGATATTACGATTTGAGTGGCAAAACTCAGCTATAGGTATATGAAAGTAATTTATTCATCGGGTGGGGATAGAACCCTGACCCATCGCGTTTTACATGCCACACGTCACGACCACCACGAGTTACATACAACTAAAATATTTTAATATATTTCTTTCTTTACTGATGTTCATTCTGAACCATCATCTTTTCTTTCAAACATAATGAAAAACAGCTGCATCCGTCAAATTTTAAAGTATTTAAACCTTTTAATTCTTTCATCTACAAACAAATCTAATTTATGTTTCTATCTAAATAAATTACTAAACGCTTTTGGATTGCTTCCAATAAATTTACGTATACTAAAAATGTATATTGATTTTACTATGGACACTAATCTAGTTAGGCAGAGGGAACCTCGTGTTAGGACACTCCGTTCCCCACTTTTTGCCGAAATCTGGAGACATTGCGTGTTGAGTGGCGGAACTCAACTGCGCTTTGCCTCGACACCAGAGCGAAGAAATGGAAATAAAAAAAATATTTAAGAATTTTAAAAATTTAATTTAAGCAGGGGCATCTGCTCCACGACTGACATCAACCAATAAGGTGATATTTATAATGATACTAAAGCAAAACAACTCCTATAGAAAACCTATGGAAAATCATAAAATTTAAAATAGATGAATACCATGGTGCACAAAATGTCTGTACTACATTCGCATAGGAAAACAAGTTCACGCTTTTCCCCGCATAGCAGGGAAAGCAGAAGGAACCTAGTTTTGGGACCCTCCGTTCCCCTCTTTTCACTCAATACTAGAGACACGTTACGTGCTAGGTTGCGAAACTCAACGCCGTGCCGTGCTAAGCCTCCTTTATTCGAAATAGTTTATGACCATTTTCCAAATATACTACAATTTATACAAAATAGGGTCAAGTTTCCCAGTCGTATCAAATACGATCGTAAATATCTTGAATGAAGCCGAACTAATTCTGTAAATAGCCAAACCAATATCGCATGAATCACAAAAGCTCCATCAACTAGCGACAAACAGAAATTACATAATATTTTGATTCCACTATTTATTCTCATTAAAATCGATTAGAAAGTATTTCAATAAGCAACATTCCAATTTAGTTTGACCATATATCTTATTGGCCTTAATTTTTATGTAAACTCAAAAGAAGCTGTAAAAAAGGTTAAACTTGAATAGCTGCGTGTATTCTGGTTGTTCATATCACTTCATTTGTGCATACTGGTTTCATGTAGTTTCAAAGGGAATCTCTCTGGATACTTTGGTTACAAAGGGAACCTGGGAACCTAGAGTTAAGGCACTTTGTTCTTATTAAAACACTTCCGTTACCCATTTTCCGCCGAACTCTAGAGGCATTGCGTGTTGAATGGCTGAACTCATTGCCGCTTTGTCTCGTTACCAGAGCGAGGAAAATATTAAATATTTTATTTCCTCAAGTGAGAAGCGAACCTACAACCTTTACAATCGCACACTTGTGCTCCTGAGCCACTACTGGTCTCAACAGCATCACAAGTTACGAACGTAAAACTCGGTTAGCTGGATCCTTTACAATATTCAAGATTTGCAAGTTACTGGTGTTAATATAGAATGCAAATATAACACATTCTTATTTTTCACAGTGTCTAATGTAAGTGTGACTGTAATCGCGACTGTACGTGGGTTCGATCCTCACTCGAGGAAATGAAATATTTATTAAAATGTATATTTTTATTTCTTCACTCTGGTGTCGAGACAAAAGCGCAATGTCTCCTGAATTCTGTGGGAAGTGGCGAACGGAGTGTATAAACAATAGGTTCCCTCTGCCTACCCTGCTGTGTGTGGAATACATACAGCATGAAACTGATTTATTTTATTTTAACTTATATGTTTCAGGAAGCAGATGGACCTTTTCTTTGGTCGTCAGAAATACAAGGAATAATATTAAGTTGCTACTTCTGGGGCTATTTCGTGTCCCAAATTCCCGGTAAATCTTTCACGTATTCAATATGGTTTGAAATAATCGTTTTATGAATATAATATATAGATAGAATATATAGATTGTTCCATACTTTGAGTTCGAATCATGCTTAGTTTTTCCAAATATAATAATATTTGGATCAGAAAACTTTATAATAAATAATGTGTATAAGTGGAGGAAGAGTAGAAAACAAACACACATTATATAACATCGATTATATATTAATAATTACAGTATAAGTGACGCAGATTTCTATTAAAGTAAATTACAGATATTTATTTATTTAGTAGGAAGTAATAACTAACATTAACTTTTTTCCTCCAGGTGGTCGTATAGCAGAATTGTTTTCTGCCAAATGGGTAATGTTCTTCAGCGTGTTCATCAACGTGGTGTGCACTCTGCTCACACCGGTGATGGCCGAAGCTCATTACGTGGCGGTAGTTGTTATGAGAGTGGGAGAAGGGATTGGAGGGGTGAGTCGTCTTTTCTAGTTTACTTCACAATACATACTGTTCTTTTCTTTTTTTAATTTGCTTAATATTCATAGAACGGACAGGTCATACAAACACCAAACACATTTTTTTTAGACTTTGCTAAGTTTATAAATAATTAAAATACTAAGAATGTCTAGATCTGAGTTCTGAGATTCTGAGTTGTGGAAACTGACGCCGCTCTTTCAGGCTTTTTTTGACACAATTACAAAATTAGCATGCTTCTTAGTTGAAATTGAACCCACAATCTTGGTTTCATTTACAAAACCTTTGCAATTTTTTTTAATTATTTATTCACGTACATTGCTCTGAATATACTTATAATGGTTATTTCATTTACTAAGAATTCCCACTCCGACATTCAACACGCAATGCCTCCACATCTCGGCGGAAAGTGTAAAATGGAGTGTCTTAAAACTAGGTTCCCTCTGCCTACCCTGCTGTGCGGGATACAGCGTGGAGCTAAAACAGAATTAATAATTAATGCATAATTAAATTCGATGGGCTGACATTCTGTACTTTTTGCCGAAAATTGAAAAATGTTGTGATGTTAGGTAGGCGAAACTTGACGCCTTGTTGTGTTGTACGTCGCACCAGAATAGACGAATGAAAAGACAAAAAAAAAGCTTTCTCCTGAATTGATATAGAACCTATTTCGATTACGATTACAGTGAGTCTCAGTCTTACAGCGCCACTATCATATCTATATATATAATAAGACAGTAAAAATATTTTGTCTGTACATTTAGTAATTTTGACCGAAATGGATAGAGGAACACTTAAAAAGATATTATTCTTTTTAAGAAAGAAAGCAAAAATATATTTTTTTTAATTTCTTGTCTGTCGGTCTGACTATTTGTATAGTCACATTTTTCTCTGAAAGTACTGAACCGATTTATTTAAAAGTTTCACCAATTGTTTTGTTTTAACTCAATTTAACATTTAAAGTTCACAGTTTCATCAAAATAGATTTATTAAAAAAAAAGTTATAGTCATTTGAATGAACTCAAGGCATTAGTTTACCTGCGAATGTTATATAGCAATCGCGCTGGTAAGATTTCTGGTTAAAGAATGACATTCGAAACGTCTTGGTTATATGACTGTTGATAAAAAAATATATTTTTGAAGCACTATTATACAATATTTTATACAATAAAGTAAACAAAATTGAATTGTTAATGGAGATTACCTTCATAAATCATAACAGTTAAGTTTAAATCGTAATTAATTCAACACAGAGATAAAGAATGATTTGATCTTCAAAGAGATATCAAGCAAATACACAGATTTTATGGTTCGTTCGTTCGTTTGAAATAAATCTATATAAAAATACCTAAAAACATCCTTTCTACGTGTTCTCTATAATAACTACATATTTACCAATTGTACATTTAGCTAATAATATGTGTAACTAATTTAAAAACTGTACAGGAGTTAATATGCAAACATTACAGTTATTTTACAAAGAATATTATGAATCCTTACCCAAATCAATAATTTAACATTTAAGGCTGTTTCTGAAGCAGTACATTAAATTATTAAGTGACATTAGCACATTTAACAGATCTTTAAAAAACATATCATAGGTAAAAAGAACGTAATGTAAGAAAAATATATACATATAATAAATAATTAGCTTTAGGTATATTTTATGAATACCAAATATCAACATTGGTCGTATTTTTTAGTCCGAAACAATCAAGAATTCTTATAGAAATTACGATAATGTCGTAAAAAAATCATATTAGAAGTCATTATAGTTGTCAATCAATTCTGCTTATTAAATCAATAATCACGTATTTTAAGCTGGCGAAGCCGTGCGCGGGCCGCTAGTATAGAATATATTACCAGCAAAAATCTAGGCATCTCAGAAAATGTTTCTAAATACGCCCATGGCCAAAATACCTTCTAATAATATTATAATTATTAAGACACTCGAGACTGTCGTGGGTCAGTGGCACTGTTTCTGACTGAAACCGCGACGGTAGTGGGTTCGACTCTCACTCGATGCGGGAGTGGCAAGTGAATATTAGTATTGTGTACCAGGGTGTAACGTTCCCCGCCATGCACGTGCTGCTGTCCAAGTGGGCGCCGCCGGCCGAGCGCGGAGCACTGGCGGCGCTCGTGTACGCGGGCACGTCGCTGGGCACCGTCGTGTCCATGCTGATGGCGGGCGTGCTCACGGCTAACATTGGTAAATATACATTTATAGGGTTCTCTAACTAGCAAGAATAGCGTAGCATTAAGTGGAAAAGGAAACCTTATAAGATCACTCTGTTGTCCGTCCGTCTGTCTGCCAAGAGCCTTTATCTCAGGAACGCGGAAAAATATATGGCCGTTAATATCGTAAAAAACACATATTTCAACACTATAAAGGGAATCAAAATTAATAGGATACTTACGGTTGTACTAGAATTATGAAATTTGGCAGCTAGTGTCTACGGTAGTACTAGTTCAGGGGAAAAAAATAAAACTATACAGTTAAAAAAAAATAATAATAGCCTTAAAAGGGGGCGAAATTTGGTAAAGCCGCTAGTTCCAAGTGAGGTATCAGATGAAAGGGCTCTGGCTAAGCTAAGCTTGAATTTCAGTAAAGCTCGAGATCTCCAATTTTTGTACGGAACCCTCGGAGGTCGATCCCGACTCGCGCTTGTTTTATGTTAGGCATATATCACACATACTGGTAGAGAGAGGGCTTTCCTTTCATTTAGAATTACATATTTTGGCTGGCGGAACTAAGAGCCGCATTTTGTTTTATTAGACTGGTGAAACTAATATTTGTTATTGATTTATATAAAAGCATTTATAATAATATAATGTTAATAATTGATTTTTTTATGTTTTTTTAATTGAATAGTTTCAATTACATTAGCGTTCTCTTGTGACTTAAATGGGTTCGTCCAATTAAGTTGATTAAATTTGTTAAGGTTTAAAGGAACTACTATAAGTTCTATATGAATATGCTAAACATTAGTTTTACCCACCATTTTATATCTAAACATATAATAAAATTTATGTTTTTTTTGTCTGTTTGTACATTTCTCTGTTTGTTCGTATTGTTGTTTGTGTGCGAGAATGGTTCAAATTATTTAAATATAGTTTTCACAAATGTATTTTGGCAAACTAAATGTTAGAGATTAGTTAAAATTTTGTGTAAGTTTCATTTAAATCGGTTCATTAATTAAAAAAACTTATTTCAATGCTGATTGCATGTGACAATATTGCTAAAAAATGTTTTATAGAATGGGCTGAACCTTTACTTTTCAAAATATAGTTATGGATATTGTTTCTAAAATGATAATGTTATAAGATTACGAAAATAATTCAGATAAAAAAATAAATAACTATATAGTACAGAAGAGTTGCCAAAGAACCCACGAGCGGATCACTAGCCAATGATATGTACAAAATTACAATATTAGTAATATTACCAGGATGGGAAAGCGTGTTCTACGTGATGGGTGGTCTATCATGTATATGGTGTATCCTGTGGGTGTGGTTGGTACAAGATTCTCCTCAAGCACAGCCTCTTATCAGCAAGGAGGAGAGGGAAATGATTGTGACATCACTTGGTGGGGTCGATAGAAAAAAGAAGGTAGGATCGATTATTTTAATATATTTTTTTTTAAATATGCGACTAGATGTGGCGCAGGGACATAAAGTGTATGAACGCGACTGGTTGTGAGTTCGATCCCGACTCCAGAAAATAAATGTTTATTTTTTGTTTATATATTTAAATTTCCATTTCTTTGCTGTGGTGTGGAGGCAAAACGCGGCGCCAAGTTTCGAATTGCCTTCAGGATTCGGCAAAAAGTGGACTACGGAGTGTCTTATTGAGTGGTTGGTGGTAGTGTAGGTTACCTCTGCCAGGTTACCCAGCTCAGTGCGGAATACAATGTGAAGCTGTTTTTTTTTTAAATGGAAATTCTGTTACCAGTTATACAATTTCTCTCTTGGGTATTTTTCTAGATAGATAGATATTTTTCTCGGATTCTGGACATTTGAGAGGATCTAGTTATTGTTTTGCCATTTAGATATTAAAATGGAGTTATTGAACTTAGTGACGTTTGAAACTAGGCAGCATCTATAAATTACTGAAGAAACATCAAACAATCACTGATTGGTATTAGTAAAAGCTCGTATATAGTTAAAGCTATATGCGTTAGCAAGAAAGCCTGGAAAGCTTAATTTAATAACTATTTTTTTAAAGACTTTTTGTGACTTAGAAAGTTTTTTTTTGCTTCATGCTGTATACCGCATACAAAAGGTAGTGTTACGTCGCTCCGTTTCACAATTTCTGGCGACCTCGAACTCGACGCCGCGCTTTGTATCAGATATCTTAAGTTTAGTAACTTATATATAACAAAAAAAATGTTTCTTGTAGAAACTTCCAGTGCCCTGGAAGGCGGTGTTCACATCAGGCCCCTTCCTCGCCATCCTGGTGGCGCACGCGTGCTCCAACTGGGGCTGGTACATGCTGCTTATTGAACTGCCCTTTTATATGAAACAAGTGCTTAAACTTAATATGACTGAGGTAAGATCTTTTATCAATATACCTAAGTAAGGATTAAAAAAATATTTATATGTCTGTCTGTTTAAAATGTCTTTTTGTATATCCGGATAAACAATAATCTCAGGAACAGCATATATATCCTAAAAGCCACGGACGTGCCGTTAACTGTCTAATATAGTTGATCTTTTAATATATTTTAGAAAATATATTTTAGAAAAAATATGAAATTTTATTGAGCTTTTGATTCATCTAAGAGATTTTTTAAATTTTGTAATATAATCTATATATATAAAAGGACTTGTGCTGACTGACTGAGGTAAGACGCACGCAGAGCCGTAACCGCTGATAGTAGAAACGTGAAATTTGGGCAGATGTTTATTTTCATATTCTTTACATCCACTAAGAAGGGAATTTGAATAATTTTAACCCTAAAGGGATGAAATAGGGGTTGAAAGTTTGTATCGATTTTTTTTTAATCTGTACCGATTTTTATAAAATTTGAAATTCAGTCTCTTAAAAATATTTCATTGAACACGTGTTTCATGGTTTTTAAGAATTCACCCCCTAAGGGTTCAAATAAGGGGTTGAAAGTTTATATGGAAAAATCTTTAAATTGCCACCGATTTTTATAAAAATTTAAATTCAGACTGTTAAAAATATTTTATTGAACACGTGTTTCGTGGTTTTTTTTAGACTTCACTCTTAATAAGCGGGCGAAGCCGCGCGCGCCCTCTAGTATTGTGTTATATGATGTAGTAGTTTTTTACTACATTTTTTAAGTGATCACGAATAATTAATTAAATATTTGAATTATACACGGCACAAACACATACTATAACATTTAGATAATATTAAAAAAATAATTTCAGAATGCCGTAACAACAGCTTTACCATTCCTATCACTATGGATCTTTAGTATTGGACTCAGCAGATTCTTAGACTGGATGCGCGGAAAAGCGTATATTACTACTACTACTGCTAGGAAAATTGGGACTTTATTTGGTGAGTTTTACTACTTAAAAATGTAAATGTAATGTTAGTTTAGAGGTAGGGGCTCAATATCTATCCATTTCACTTCAGTTTAGCAAATATTAGGGAGTTTGTGATTTTTTGAAAAAAAAAAATAGATTCTTGAACAAAATTGAAAACTATAACCCGACTGTTAGGTTTACGCTCGTGATCTTTCTTTCCTCAATATAGCACAATTATAGGACTTTCGTAACGTATAACAGTTTGATGCTGTCGGTCTATAAATCTTCAAAAAAAATATTGTGTTTATTTTCTAGAAGTAATTTAAAAACTACTGGTATTTATGTAGAATAATTTATAAAGTTTCATAATGGTAATTGAAAGACAATATGTTATAAAAAATACTTAAATCTTGAAACAGTAAAAACCTTGTTATTTTAATTTATATTTTTTTTTTAGGTATTTACTGAAGTTCAATATTTTTCACTAGTCAATTATAGTCAAAGAATGTTTGTAGGGCACACAAATTATGATATTGTAAGTTGTCATTTAATGAATATCGGCTTTTGATATATTCCGACTGTGGTTGATTTATAAAAATAACATAGTATATATATTTATCTAATTACTTAAAAAAAAGAATTTTTAGAACAATAATTTTCTTTATGATAATAAGGAAAATGATTATTTTTTTCTTATTTAAAAATATAATTTTTTTTATGTTTATTTTTCTTATTTTAAAATATACATTCTTTTTATGTTTCTTTAATGCTATGCGAATTACACTTTTAGTAATTATTATTTATATGTATTTGTAGTTATTAAAATGGTACACAAAAATACTTGTGGAATATTTTTTCTAATGCCTCTGAGAGTAATATTAACCACCACCCAAGTGCGTTACATAAGTCACCGGCAACGCACCTTCAGCGCCTCTGGTGTTGTTGTTGGTCGTGGGGTCGGTAGTCACTTACCGTCAGGTGACTCGCACGTGAGTTTCCCTCTTCTATTTCCATAAAAAAAATATATTCCCTTAGCGTCGGTGGTCCCCGCCGCGTGCCTGCTGTGGCTGTGCTCCGCGGGCGCGCGCGCGCTCGCCGTCGCGCTCACGGCCGTCGCAGTTACTTCCATTGGAGGAATGTTTTGTGGATTTCTATCTAATCATATTGATATTGCACCTAATTTTGCTGGTGAGTATACGCTAACCCCTGCACTCTTATATGACTTGTACTGGACCTGCATTCATACTTGACCTGCACTGATATTTAACGCGTGCTGCCATTTGATACACACTCATCCTTTACCAGCACTTTTATTTGACTTGCACTCGCACTTGACACACACTCATCCTTAGCGTGCATTCATACTTTGACGCACACTTTGACCTGCACTGACTCTCAATCCACGTTCATTTTTTGCTCTCCTTCTTCTCCTCTTATAACATGATATAAAAATTTTACAATTTCGTAGCATGCACATAATAAATATATTCATTACACGTCTTTATTTTTTAAACATTCTTACACAAAGGTCTTTTTTATTTATTAGAATACCTACGAACATAATCGAATACACTGAGAAAAGCTGAGAACCTAGTATTAAGACACTCCATTCCTATTGAGACGAAACTCAACGTCGTGCTTTGTCTCAATCTCAAAGGGAGGTAATGAAAACAGTAAATATTTCATTCCTCCGTATGGGAATACTCAGCATCCTCAAAAAAAAAAAACAATACCTACAAATAAAACAGAGGGCTATATAACTTTTTTTTATTATCCTTACAAGTAATAAATTCAAATTATAAGAAAGTCACTATAAGCGAGATATAGCGTGAAGCTGCAAGAATAGAAAAGAAAGATTGACATATATTTTCTTACGGTTTACAGGAACTTTAATGGCAATGACGAACACCGTGGCGACTATACCGGGCATCGTGGTGCCCATATTTGTGGGATTCTTGACACATGACAATGTAAGTTAACTTCTTAAGCTAGTGTTTGAAGTTTTAATAATATTTATTTAGTGTATTAGTATATATATTATTAACTAAATACAATAAGTTTTTTTTTATAAATGACAACAATTTTTTAAAGTTTATTAGATTACTATCTATTAAAATTTGTAGCGACAGTTATGGAGTCAGTTTCCACTCGGAGGAATGACTAGAATAATTCATTTCCTTGCTCTGATAAATTTTTAAATTCTTCTTTGAAAAATTTTAAACTCGTTCAAAATTAATAATAACTTGATAAATCATTTAATTAATGACTCAAATCAAAATAAATTAATATAACTAAAATTTGTCTCCTTACAGAAAACGATATCGGCGTGGCGTGTAATATTTTTTGTTACAATCGCATTGTATATTATAGAAATTGTAGTTTATACATTATTCGGTTCTGGAGAGAAACAGCCTTGGAACGATGTGACAGAAGATCAACCAGAAGAAACGCCATTGAAGAATGGAAATAAAACACCTGTTTAATATTGTTTATTATAGCGGGTGTTATTAGGGAGGCAAGGGGGAGAGAACTTTTCATATTTCAATGCATTATAACATCAGGATTTACAAATAACTCGAACCAAAATCAGAACTGAACATAAATTGTGATTTAGTAAAAACTTTCAATAGTGGACGTGTCGTTCAAAGAGAGAAACGAATAATCTTAAACATGAGTTAAATATCAGGTATATTTACGGCCTGAAAAGGTTAATTATATAATTTAAAAAATACATATGAGACCAGTCGTAGCGCAGGGGCACAAGGTGTGACTGCAAAATCGACTGGTTGTGGCTTCGATCCCCACTCGAAGAAAATGAAATAATTATTTACATTGATATTATCATTTCTTCGCTCTGGTGTCGAGGCAAAGCGCGGCGCGGCAAAGTCGGCGGAAAGTGGCGAACAGAGTGTCTTAACACTAGGTTCCCTTCTCCTACCCTACTGTGTGCGGGATACAGCGTGAAGCCGATTTTAAAAAAAACACATATTAACATATCATTAATACATTAATAAATAAGAAATTAAAAAAAAAAACAAAAGATATATACAGGGTGGAAGTGTCAGCACCACATTAAATGAAACCACAGTTTTAACTACTCTATAAAAGCCTAATATAATTCAGAAAAAAATAAATTCCCAAAAATGAAAAAGTTTTTTTTTCAAACAGAATAAATAATAAAATTGTCATTTTAAAACAAAACGCCATTTGTAAAGATGACGCACGCACACATAAAGCTATCGAAGGAACACCGCCGCACACGCCTCATTTCGAAATCGATTCGTATGCATTGGCGATAAAGTTGAAAGTTGTTTAACCTTTAGCAGTATTTTTGTAGTAGTAAGCGTTTATGTTATTGGGATCTATACGTAATCGCGTCACACGAAATACAGGTATGGATAAAAATCGTGAAATGAAAAAAAATCCTACGTCCAAACTGTTGATGCATCTTGATTAATTTCTTTAGGTATAGGTTTGAAATATTTTCCCCTATATGCTGTTTCCGTAAATGGAGCGCTGCCTATTCCACCCTGTATAATATAATTAGTCATAAAGAATTAGGTAAAAATGTTTGTATGCGTGTGCCATAAATAAATATATTTTGCATTTTTGTACTTACAACATTAGTCATAGATATAAATATTATATTAACGAGAAAATATTATTATAATATTATACATTTTTATTAGCATTTAATACCGATTAGATTATATAATAAATAAAAATTTTATTTTCCTATTCATTTATGACATGAGAATTTATTGAGTATTAAAAAGAGTATACATATTGATCAATAAATGAAATATTTATTAAAATAAAAAAATAATAAATAAATCATTAATTAAAAGAATGTTTTAAAAACAAGCTTTTTAGTTTTTTTTTTCATGGTGTATTGTATTCAATCAAACCCTATGCATTTGATACCCATATTAGGTAGGTTATATATACTTATATAGCCATATTAGGTAGGTTATATATATATAATACGTATATATACTTTTATAAAGTAAGACGCAAAAATTTGTAATCTGTAATTTTATTGCGGCCGCCGTTTTTAAGTAATGACAATATTGATTATATTAAATTTTATTTTCGAGTTAAAAGCTTGTTAAAACCGCTTACGTTTAAATAACGGACGAACGGACAGATAAAGAAACGGAGACCAGAAAGTGTACACGAGTTTCCTTTTTCTCTTGACGTCGGAAACCTAAAAAAGTACTTTTTAAAAGTACCACCGTACCGTAAAAACAGATTTTTTATAATTGCTTATAATATGACCCAAAATGTTTGTACTTTTATACAAGTAAGACGTAAATTTTAACCTTTTTAAATTATAATTAACTTATTTAAATAATTTAGTGTGAGCCATACATTATACTAAGATGTTATGTAAACTTTAAGTACTTATTATAATTAAGAATAATTTATAGTTTATACATTGTTCGTTTAAATATTTATTTATATATTAAATAATACTTTACACAGCAATGTTTAGAAGCATTATTTTAATGTAAATGGATATAGCTGTTAAGGCTTCATATAATATTTGCTTACCAAAGACAATTCTGAATAAATAAATGTAATAAACAAAATTGAGTTTCTTTTATCATTTTTACTGTTTTGTACGAACAGATTCTATAACATGGAATATTTTTTATATGATGACTGTTGTTTGTAGTAAAATTGAAATTTGCAAATGTATATTTCATTTGGTAAATATTGCACCACAGTAATATTGGATTAGTGTAATGATTTCTGCCATCATAATATCTTTTCTAGGATTTAAACAAAAAATAAATAGCTTATTTTATAGATCTTTATTTATAAAAAAAATAATTACAAATATAATAGTATTTACATGTAAATATGATATCTATTGTAGAATACTTGAAATCATGCAATATGAATGTGATATTTTATTTTTTTTTAGGATATCGGGACTGTACAAAAATAAATACGTTAAGTGGGCACGTATATATTTTTAATTTCTTTTGTAATAACTCAGTTTAGTTACTTATTAAGAAAACGTATGAAAATTTGAACGTAGCGAGATTTGAATCCGCGTCTCTTTGGAAACCGTCCAAGCGCTTGACCAAATAAATTAAAAAAATAATAAAAAATAGTTGAGTTCAAATCATTAGTTATGCGTATAATACATACGTTATGATAACTGAATGCCACAGGTATTAAAATAGTATTTTACATTTACTAAACGTTTTTAAAATTTGAAACCCAAAATTTTAAACCGATATTCTGGAACGTTAATTATAAAACTTATCACTTAAATCCATACATTATAATAATAATGAAATGAATTTCATTAAAAATAAAATCTATTTAAAAAACCGACCTAGTCGGTTCCAGGAGGCGCGGGTTCGAGTCCCGCTGCGTTAAAAATTTTATATGTTTTCTAAAAAAGTATGTTTCTTTCCTAACACTTTAAAAATGTTAAAAAATCTATTTAATTCTAACCAGTCTGGCGATGTAGGCAGGTCCGTAGTTAGCGGACACATCGGGGACGACCAGTTGTCCATACTTAGGTTTACTTTGCTTTGTGCCTAGACACAGCGTACTACTTAAAGCGTTGAATGGCAATGACATATCCCTGAAAAAATAATAATAATTTTGTAGTAAATAAATAGATTTTAGGTTTGAGTATTATTTTTGTTGAGAATTGAGTTGTTTTTTTTTTCAATTGTTATGGAAATAATAAACACAATCAGTTTGTAATAAAATAAATTTATGCGTATTCGTTAGAATATCATATTTCATTTCAATTGTTAATATCTGGAACACGAGATGAGGAAAAATGCTGAGACTAGTCGTGGCGTAAGGGCACAAAGTGTGACTGAAAAACCACTGGTTGTGGGTTCGATCCACATTCGAGGAAATAAAATATTTTTTACATTTATATTTTCGTTTTTTCGCTCTGGTGTCGAGGCAAAGCTCGGCGTTGAGTTCCGACACTCAACACGCAATACCTCCATGACTTGGCGGAAAGTGGAGAACGGTGTGTCTTAAAACTAGGTTCCCTCTGCTTCTCTGCTGTGTGCGGGATACAGCGTGAAGCTGATTTAAAATTTAAATTATGAGAAAAATTATTCTAAGAGTCGTGATGACATGATATAATGAATGAGGCTGCCGTGGCGACAGGGCCACAAGCAGAGAGAACAGTTAGAGGTTAATGAACATTAAATCAATACACACCTAACAGCAGCAACCACTCCGTACTCGTGGAAGGCGGCGGTGAGCGCCGCGTGCACCACGCCGTCGTTCTGCGCCGGGCTGAGCGCGCACGTGGCGTACACCGCCGCGCCGCCCACGCGCAGCACGCGCAGCGCGTTACTGCACGCAGAGAGGACGAGGAAGTAGTGATTCATTTACTCTAAGTTCGATATATACCACCGCGTAACTTTCTAGAAATAATCTGTTGAGCGGTAAGATTCAACATGGCTCTCAGGTTTTATGCATATGTTATACGAATCTATATTGTATTACACTGGTAAAATAAAGTTAAAAGATAGTGAAATCGTTGTGGCGCAATTCAACGCGCTATTTCCTAAATTTGGCCAAAAGAAACTCTTGTATAATATACTTATTAAGAAAACGTATAATTTTTTTAACGTAGCGGGATTTGAACCCGCGCCTCGTTGGAAACCGTCCAAGAGCTCTGACCAACTGACCAACAATTATTTTATTATGTAATTTCATTGTCAACTAACATAGTTATCCAAATTTCAGCTCAATCGAACACCCAATATATATAGAATCAAATTGGGTTTGCAAGATTTTACATACACTAACACACATACTAACTAACACCGCAAGATAAAGAAACTCTTGTAAAAATAAAAAAAAATAAAATGAAATAAGTATATTTTAGTCAATAAATAGCCTTACGTTAGTAACTGTGACTGCAGCTCCGGTATTCGCAATCTCTCTTTGACCCTGTCGGGTCTGAATATGTTATTTTCATCCTCCATCACAGAGTGTCTGTCTGTTGTACACGGAGCATCCACAAGTACCTATAAAAAGTGCAATGTCACATAAATTTAAGACAGATATTCTAAATAATATCTACACAATGAAAGTAAATTTATATTTTCATTTTTTCGCTCTGGTGTCGAGGCAAAACAGGTGTTAAGTTCCGCTACTCAACACGTAACGCTTCCAGAATTTTCCGAGATAGTTTCCGAATTAGTTTCAAAGAGAGTAAAACACGGCCCATCTTTCAATACTCACAGTAACCATTAAAAATATAGCTACCAAATTAAACTCTTAAAGATTGGCACGTACAAACAGAAAAACATATTAGCTATATAATATTAGTAAGAATTAATGACATTACCTTATCAAAACCGCGGTCGTCAGTAAAAAATCGTCCATCAACACGCGTTATCAACACACGTTCTCGCCATTTGTTGCTCACTTCGTAGTCCATTAGATAGTCGTTGAATATTCTGCTTATTCTAAAATTATAAAAAGTTAACATTATAATCAAGAATGGGGACTTAAGCAGTTGTCACTAAAAATTTTTATTTGACGCTTGACTGTAAAACGCGACCGACGGTCGTGGTTTCGATTCCTACTCGGGGGAATTAATTTTTTTTTGAAAGTGCATGGGGGGAAAGGGAATTTCTTAACAGTAGTTTCCCTCTGCCTACCCTTCTATGTAAATAGGTGGAATTATACAATTTTTTTAACAGATTATTTTTTGGCAATGTAAAAATTGAAATTAAATTTAAAGATATATGTATATTGAAAAAAAAGTTTACTCGCCTATTAGACCTAGACACAGATACATCATTGCAGACCATCACATCCGGCAACAGTGTTTGTAAGGCAACTAGGGCTTTGCCCCCCGGAGCTGAACACATGTCTAACACTCTATCTCCGGGGGACAGACAGAGTGCTAAAACTGAGAGAACACTGCTCAAGTCCATTGGATAGTAGTTGAATACACCTGTAATTTGGATTTATTTAGATAGGCAATGGAAACCTGTGTTAAGACACTCCATTTTCTCCATTCTCGATACTTTGTGTGTTTAGTATGTGAAGTTTAGAATGAAGTGTCTTGACATTAAGTTCTCTGTGCTTACCTTGCTATAAGCAGATTAATGCGTGAAACTAAAAAAAAGGGTAAAAATTAAAAAACTAAAAAAAACATTACCTGTTTTACATCTCTTTGGTTCGGGGAACTTATGATAATCACTGTTCATTTCATAAGCCATCACCTTCAAATGCTCTGGATATTTAAACTCAGTTTCAGGTTCTATTATAAGAGGGAAATCCAATTCTTCTGCAAATTCAAAATAGACACTTTTAGTACTTTACTTACTTTTTTTGTAATGCTTATTATAGCTGCTTGCTGTATTTTGCATTCTAGCAGGGCAATCTGTATACTATGACTACCGAACTATGGAACCTAGTAACAATTTAATCCATTCTACATACTTCTTCCCTTGTTTTGTCTTTCTCCAAGGGCAAGGCAATGAAGATAGAGTGAAAGTCAAACCCTTAACTGTTATGTTTACAATCAGACTCTGTTCTATTGCTCAACAACAGCCTTAAAATTCATACCTTTTTGATTCTTTATAGCCTTAATTTTATTTATCATTATCATTTACTTCATTCTTTATCCTTCATATTGCAGTGTATGCAGAGAAAACCTAATGTTAAGACATTCCATTTGGTCCAAATTCAAGTCACTGATAATGACTGGAGGAGCTTTTATAATGAGTCAGAGCATGAAAATAATTTATTCTAGGGGATTAAGCTCATAACCATTGCATTTACAGTTAGAAGTATTCACACTGCACTACTATACATTACTATACAATAACCACTACAATATTTAATTGAGGCCAGTCATAAAATCAATTGTTTGTTAGTTTGACTCCCATTAGAGGAAATTAAATATCTATTTAAATTTATATTTTCATTACCAGAGTGAAGGCTCTGGTGTCAGGGCGCATTGAGTTCTGCCACTCAACTCATTGATTTCAGGCAAAAGTGGGCAACAGAGTGTCTTAACACTAGGTACCCTCCGCCTACCCTGCCATATGCAGGATACAGTGTGAAACTGATATGTTTATTTATTATTGATAATTAATATTATATGTATATAATTACTATTAGCATGAAATGTGTAATGTAAAGATTCTGGCACCCATTCCTCCAGTCCCTTTAATTTTGTTGCTGGTACATATTGATATAATGCTTCAGATGATAAGCCCATTGAAGGTTGAATGATCCTTGATTCATCAATTTGGGCATTTTCAATAGCCTGGTCTAGTGTTTCAGCTGCTGGATTGCTAGAAATTAATATTTCACTATTAAAAAAAAACATAAAATATGCATGATATTTGACCATCTTGTCCTTGTCCTGAATTGAATTTATATGTAATAATGTGTAATACTTAATATAATTATAACATTTAATATTCAGGCCGTCCATATTTCTTCAATTTTGCCATGAATATAAAACAACATTTTTATTTATATAATAAACCATATAATCGACTTAGTTATATTATATTAAATATTTTATTTAATAATGGTATGTGTATAATTAAATTTTTATAGCTATTTTTACACTTTGGTGCTAAGTTTCTCCAATTCACACATAATATTTGGAAAATATGTGGTATATAGGGTGAAGTTAAAAAAAAAACTTTTCTTTAGCTCACACATAGTAAGGAAAGCAGAAGGAAATTAAGAAACTGTTACCATTAAAACATTTGCTCCCCAGTTTTTTAATATTGAGTAGTGAAACTCAATGCTACACATTTCCTTGTTACCAAAACAAGAATATAAAAAAAATCAAATATTTAATTTCCTCTAGAATTGTTATAACTTACATTTCATTTTCTTTTGTTTCAGGATTTTTTTCTTCATCAGAAGTTCTTTTTAATACTTTATTATCATTTATTTCTAATTTTTCTGGCGCATATTCTGCTTCAGGATAAATGTTAGTTATTTCTTCACTTTGTAATTTTGTTATATAACTTTCTAATGTATTTCTATTAATTGCTTCAGGTTGCTTAGATTCCACTGGCGGAGAGTATTTATCATGAAAGTTCTTTTGTATTTCCATCAAGTTCTTAAGACAATGAGCACCTATAAACAATTTGGATAAGTATTTAGTTATATTTTTTATATAATGTACATATATTACTATATTGTAAAATGAAGAAAACCTCTATTTGATAAATATTGCATAGTTTCTTCAGAATCGCCGTAGTTGTTTACTACAGCTACATATTTGGATTTTCTTAAAAGAGCTTCTCGCATAGGTTCCCATTGATTTCCGAAAACAGACCCATAGAAATCATCGAAATGATTTAAAGCCTTATACTTAGGCCCTGTTTTTTTCCTTAATTTTGCCTGAAATATCAAATAACATTTTTATTTATATTAACCGTAAAATTACTTATATTACTTAATCACATATGTACCAATTTACCCAGTGAGTTTTAGATTTTAGTCTTATTTGTACAATAAAATGAGTTGTTAAGGGTCCATTTTTTATAATATTTGTGGCATTAAGCATTATTATTTAACACTAAAATAGCGTTTTTGACTCTTAAATATTTTTACAGGTTATAAAATTTTGTTATGACATATGACAACCACAATATAGTTCAAAAATATTTTTTGTAAAACAAAACATTTTTAACGTTTAATATTTAAATAAAAAAAATTGCAGTAATACATACATAGTCAAAGCATTATTAAAATCAAGTAAATATTTAAAATTATTTCTTATATTTATTAAACTTACAATTCATTAACATTGTCTCAATTGATATTGTTGAACGAAGATTAATTTGTCAGTGTCAACTTTATAGAGAGGGAGAGAGCCATATCCTCTTATTTATTTATGCTCACGCCCGCGAATACCAAATTGAGGAGTATTGATTTGTTTACAAGGAGTGAATTGGGAGACTTTCCAAGTATACAATGGTATAGGTAGGTCGCTCAACCTTGTCAAAACGACCGAGATAATATCCTGACTTAATTACTTCTTTACGTGTTTAAAGTGTTTATCAGTAAATCGTGCCAGTTGAGCTTCGTCCCGGGCAAAGTTTGAGGGCTTTAAAAGCTTAATTGCCCGCGTAGCAAGCCGCTTTATCGATTGCACATCCCTCGTATCCCTTTACGTGGAATCTATGAGCCAGTAATTGGATAGGGATCTAAAAATGCGCGGCGAAGTCACTATGCGTGCTCGTTTCTTTAACGAAATGGTTGGACGGTGAGTTTTGTGCCGTAATTGAAGCTACTATATTTTATTAAAACTATAATTTATTACAAATTTAAATTAAAATTAATTTTAAGGGATGATAATATTTTTCAACAATGGAGCAACCAGTGATTGTGCATTGAAGTGTAACTGAAATAGCAACAGTCATGTATGGGATGTTGAATATTGGATGGAATGAAGGTAACAAGGTGGAATGGACAACGGTAGGTTGGAGACAGTCCCTAATGGGACTATGCACTTGGACACTGTAAGATCGCTACACCAAACAGTAGTGTCGCTGAGGACCGCGCTCGAAATCTCTAAGAATGAACTTAAGGAATTGAAAGAAAAATACCAAGAGCATTCGCGTTGCATAGAATATGCGGATATTATAGAAAAACTGACATTAGAAAATCATATATTACGTAGAAAAATAATTGATTCTGACGTTGTAGTGGGTGATAATAATAATCGAAATACTAATTTAGACTATTTATATAGTCCAAAAGTTGGTAATATTGAAGAAAGTTTCGCCAGTGAAATTTTGATAAAGACAGCTACTACTGATAATACAACTGAGAGTTTAGATCCTGATTTTTCGGAACACAAAAACCGATCGACAGACAAATTAGAGGAAATACTCGAAGAATCGAAGTCTGAATCAATAATATCGGATAGCTTGCCCAATGCTACTAGTAGCCCAAAAATAGACGATCCTCTAAGTCAAAGTATATCTAAAGAAGAAACAGAAGATAACGTTCCAAGTTTTAAAACAAAATTGGAATTGTTATCCAAGTTTGACGTGAGAATCAAAGTAAAGACTTTGAAAGAAGGCAGTATTGTATCTAGTACTACTTCCGATACTGACTCTATTACCGACGAAAAAAAGGTGAAAACGGGAAAATCTAGTGATTCTAAAAAAACTGATATCAGCTTCGAAGAGCATAAAGAACATTTCGATAATTTCGAAAATCCCAAAGGTGATAAGATTAATATAAAAACAGTGTCTTCTGAGAACATTAAGATGGCAGTGCCAAACGAAGCGGAGGTCAAATCTAAAACTGATAAGTTCGATGTTCAGGTTCGTATAACATCGGAAGACAGTTTAGTGCTTCAGGATACCCACGAGAGGACGAGGCGGAAAGAAACCATGAACCTGGACGTGGACAATTTAAGTTTAAAGTAAGTTTACATTAAGCAATACATTTAATAGTTTCATTTAATTCTCAACAGTGTGAATAAAACGTAATAATTAATAATACGAAATTGTAACGAAAGTTAGACCATTTCCATGCGTGTCCCGTTATCGTTTTATTCGTTAAGTTATTTTTTAAACGTTTCTAATTAGTTTTTATCCTGAAGAAAGAAATTCGTGGGAAAGTGGCGAACAGAGTGTCTTAAATTGCCTACCCTGCTGTATACAGCGTGAAGCACTTTAATAAATATATATAACATTTTAAATTACGCTACACTTTACTCTGAGTATTTAAAAAAACGTTATTTAATATGTGCTATAATTGCGAACAGTAATATACAAGAAACTTTAAAAATAACACAAAATTTTGAATACAAATGTATTTTAAAATAATATATTTTAGTAAGTGTAAGTTTTTTAATTTTTTTCATGATTTTCTAACATCTGGGAGACAATTTGTAGACAGATTTAAAAAGATGAATAACTCCGTTTTTACGCCAACAATAACTTTTAATAAAATATTTTTGTTAATAAGGCAAGCCAAGCGTAGGGGCACAAGCGACTGTTAACGCGACAGGTTGTGGGTTCGATTCCCACTCAAGGAAATTAAATATTTAATACTTCTATTTCCTTGCTCTCGCAACGAGGCAAAACGCGTCGTTGAGTTTCGCCTCTCGACACGCAATACCTCCACGATTCGGCGGAATATGAGAAAAAGCTTAATTGGAACGAAGTGTCTTAAGACTAGGTTTCTATGGTACCTCTGTCTACTGAACATTGTAAAGCTTAAAAAAGGTGATGAAATTTATTCTGCAGCTTCACACTGAAAAAAATTTGCGTCGAAGAGTCTATTCTTCGCTTTCCAAACATTGTTTGTTGTGTGGAATCTTGTTGAGGAACCCTACAACAGAGAAATTAAAATTATACATCCATCTAGAATCGAACCCACCATTTGCGCCACGACTGGCCTCAATATTTTCTTGTGACGATAGAAAATTGACTATAAATATGTTTCAAACTTTTATGTTTAATTATGTGTGTCAATTTTATGCCGTTAAGGATAGACCTAATAGGGAGCGTTTTTTACGCACCACTGAACGGGATAACTAGGAGAGGAAGGCTTTATAAAATAAAATATACCTTCTAACTATATTTTTACTTTATTTTTAATTTTTCTAATGGCAAAATATATACTTATTACTATATACTGTATAATCTATATCGTCTGCTCAATTCACGACAAAATCCAATTCCAAACTATTTAATGAAACTTAACAAAAGTGTATACATTACGTAACGTGTATTTCCAAATCTTAATTAGTTAAAAAGATAATAGCTTTTTTCTACATTTTCATCATTTCTTCGTATGCCGCATAAAGCAGGGTAGGCAGGGGTAACCTAGTGTTAAGACACTCCGTTCCCCATTTTCCGTTAAATTTTTGAGGCATTGCGTGTTAAATGGCGGAAGTTACCGCCAAACTTTATATATAATAGCTTTTGAATAGTTTTTTTAAACTAACATTCGCATTCAGGTCGATGTCTGAAGGTGACAATTCAGTTTTCTCCGAAGGAACTACTCCATTAGAGCAAAATACTGCGCCCGATGACAAACTAGATCAGGAAAACGCTAGCGGCAACGAGTCCGAGGAAGTCGACGATATAGAACTTATATTCACTACGGATGAGTCAAAGGATATGAGCAATTTGCAGGTCACTATCTACTATCTTATAGATTTTCTTTTTATGCATTTTCTTTTTATAGATAGGTAGGTGGTCGTGGATTTATGTATTGCAAATGAAAAACGCTAGCGAAAAACATGTTTACTTAAGTATTCTTATTTATATGCGCATTTTTACACTATAATAACGTATACTTTTCAAATTGGAATATTCGATGACTAAAACACAAATATTTTAATAATGTCTTATTTCCATTTTAAAGCTTTACTTTAAAACGTTTTGTTTGATTAAGTTTCTATTATCACTCAAAATCACGATAAAGGGTTGATAAAATTATAGAGAGCAATTTACAAACACAGTATAATAGATTTTGTTCAAGTCTGATTGCGTGTGAACGTCACATCAGTATCGTATTCGAGTAGCCATGTATCGCTCCAATTTGTTATAGCAGTAAATTTTCAGCTTGGAATGCCAGTATTGTTTCAACAATTCTGGATTTTCTGTTAAATCGTACGAAAATGGAGTCATTGTTTTGTTGTTGTGGGTAGATCTACGAATGTATTTCATTCATATTTTTTAAAATTGTATTTTTTTCGTTGTTGAAAGTAAGAACTGTTTAGTTAAAAATTAATATATTTGAAAACAATTGCAGGAGGATCTCGTATCAATACGAGAAACTGACCATTGGACGCCACCTTCCGGATCGACCACTCACTCTACGCCCGTTTTGATTAAATTCCACACATTAGACCCTGATTTCCAGCCGGGCAGTAAAACAAACAGCGGCAGGAAAGAAAACCAAGAAAATAATCCAAGCATAAATGAACCATCACTGAGGATGAAAAGAGTGTCTCTTCCTAATGATAAAGAAATAAAACACGTCGGTTTTAATGAAAAAGGCACTCTAGAATTGCCTGGAAGAGGAATTCTAAAGAGTTATGATAACAAATCAGATAATATGTTATACAGAAAAAGTCCGAATGCAAGTACAAGAAGATTGGACAGCTCCGATAGCTTGACTTGCGATTATAACAGAGGCCTGAGCTATGACAATACTAAATCTTCGAGCTATGAACTTGGCTCTAGTTTCGATGTGCTCCACAGAGAGGAAAGTGTAGACAGTTTCCATAGGACGAGGATGGGTCACAGGTTCTCGGTGTTCGCGGAAACTGATATATCGAAGTGTGGCATCTCTGAAGATGATCTTGCAAGTAATTTGAATGTCAGGAGGAACACATGCCCTAATCCGTTTCAGTACAGGTAACGTATAATGATCCAATAAATGCTTAATTAATTGTCTTTAAGCTTGTTTAATCAGTAATCGGAAATCGGAGAACTCCGAAAAATCGTTAGGAAATCGGAAAAAAATTGGATGTCAATACTTTTACTTCAGTTATATCAGAGAAACGTTTTTTAAAAGGGTATTGCTCTGTTTACTGATAATAAGAAAAATATCCCAATCTCACTAACATTTCTTAGACTAGTATTTGAATTCTTGAGTATTATATTCCTCAATAATATATTACTATAATATTATTAAGTTTCAACACTTAAAACCGCAATTTTTCAAATTGAGGAGAAGGACGAGGCCGAGGACAAAGCGTCTTGACACTACGTGATCTTTGCATATTCCGAATATGCGGGATAAAGAGTAATTCTATGTAAATTTGATATTTCCAGGCCCCCGCTAACTCGCCCTGGAATCCGATCTGGGTACAAATCAACGGGTCGCCCTCGCCCCGTTTTGTACCAGGGCTTCGCCCCCCGACGTGAGAACTCTGCACAGACTGACGTCTCTGCTTTACCTCCGAGATGGACGTCTGATGGATATTTGGCGTATAAGGTATTCAAATGTATATAATTATGCTACTAGCATGAACATTTAATTATTTATTGAAAATCTGTTTTGAAACATTTAATATTATTTATATTTTGTTTTACTTTTTTATCTGTACTTGATAATATCATCTTCATCATAATTTCAGATTTACTTTTACGTCATATCCTTAAAAACTTTAGAAATTGAAGTTCAAAAAATCGTATTAAACTTTAGGTTTTAAATAGGCTTTTCAAAGAACAAGATTTATAATTCACATACTCTGATAACAATTCTCTACAGTTACAGATACAGATTTTTAAATGCCATATTTGGAATGTATGAAACATTTTCTTTGGCTTCTTTGATTATATTAAGATTTTGTTTTATTAAGATTTTTTATTTTTATATTTTACATTTTATTACATTATCTTATCTGATATAAATATATATAAAGCTTATTCGAAATGGTGTCCATTGGCTACTACAGTACAGTCCTTTAAATGTTTCGGCCCGCTATGAATTGTTATAGGTGACTCCAAATTATGATTTTGTTAAAACAAACCTTACTCCATATCTGTAATTATGAGCGCTGTAGCATAAGCAATCGTAGAAAATGCTAACTTACTAGCGTGTGGAGTGTGGTCTGCAATGTTAAGAAAAAAAATCACATACAAAGCTAACTATTCTAAAAAAGTGTAAAACTAATCTAAAGTAATGAAAATTTGTAAATTTCCAAAGACGAGCGCCCCCCCGCCGACCGTAGCCCCGACGCTCCCGCAGCGCGCGCCCGCCCGCCGCCCGACGGCCGCGCCGCGCCGACAAGACGACGCGCGCCGCGTGCTGCTCAGCGACATTGGTAGGGACTCACTTATTATGCTATTTACAAAGAGAAACCTTTTATCGACTACTATATCGATGTTCCCATAACGCGGGACAACGCCTGACGATGTCTGACGTGCGTCTGATACATCGAAGATCTGTTGAAGCGTGACGAGTGTTAGGCCCGTATTTATAAACTGCTCTTAAGTCTGAGATCGATCTTGAGATGTCATTTTTATTTCTAAATATATAATTTATTAGTTAGTTAAATTTATAGATATTTTTCTAATTTGTCTCTCTGTTTTAGTTGGGTAGGCAAAATGGGAACCTGGTGTATCGAAACCCAGTTCACTATGTACAAGCCGATCTTCGATGCCGTTATACATCGAAGATCGGTGATGGGTGGGACTAAACGCCGTGCTGTATCTTGTTACCAGAGTAACGATATGAAAATAAATAATAATAATGAACTCTACCAACTTTGAATCGGACCCACATGCATCAATATGATACAACAATAATATTTTATTTCCAGGTTTTACATCGATGGTACCAGAACTGTCTAGATCTGCTGAACCACTTTGGACTCAACGTCGACAGCCATCCACTTCGCAGGACCCTTCGCAGTCACCATCTCGGTAAATTTCTTTCTATACCTAATAAGAAAATCGGAATTTTAAGTATTATAATCCCCGAATACGAAATTTAAATAATTATAAACTTTTTTGTTTCAGCTATCGTTACCGCTCGCCGTGTCTTAGCGTCGACAGAAGCAATGATTGGACTACACAAACTAATATGCATACAGTTAAAAGTAAATTACGTACAATTACTTCTATACTACTTATTTAGAAAACGTATAAAAATTAGAACGCAGCGGGACTCGAACCCGCGCCTCCTGGAAACCGACCAGGCGCTGTGACCACTAAGCCATGCGTTCAGGTCGCCTGGTCTGCCTGGTCGGTGTCCAGGAGGCGCGGGTTCAAGTCCCGCTGCGTTCAAATTTTTATACGTTTTCTAAATAAGTACTTTTCTTTCCTAAGTGTGGAATAACACTTTAAAAATGTTTTAAAATACTTCTATACTAGCAATTCGATCGCGGCTCCGCCCGCTTGAACCACATAATTATTAATTTTTGTAATCTGTATTACTACTGTTTTCTAATAATAATATCTTAACCTATTATTGAGGATAGTCGTGAAGCAGATGCCCAAGTGTGCGATTGTACACACGACAGGTTGGGTGGGTACGATTCCCATTCGGGGAAATAATATTTTTAATATGTTAATTTATTACTCTTGATATTTCTCAAATATTGATGAATTGTTTTTCTGTTTAGTTTTTTTTGACTTTTCAGTATCTGACTAAACGCTACGGTTGTGGACTCGATTTACTCTCGGGGGAATAAATTATTTTCGAACTATTTTGCCTTCCTTGCTTTGGTAACAATACAAAACACGACGTTAAATTACGCCACTTAACACGCAATATCTCGAAAGTTATTTAGGCATATATGGATAACGGAGTGTCTTAGCTCCAGTTTCCCTTTGCATACTCTGCTACAATCAGGATACAGCGTGAAGTATAATGATACAGCGTGAAGTTAAAAAAAATATATAAAAAATTGGTGTATATTATTATATTATTTTTATTTCAGGTGCACCATGGCGTGGATCATTGCCTGATGTGCGCAACGACGATACAGACGAACTATTACGGGACACGGAAGTGTACTTACGTCGATCCATAGACAATCTGAGGTCTACTTCGTTGGATAGTTAGTATTTAATTGAAATGTTCTTTTTTATCATTTATTTTTAGGGTTCCGTATCTTTTAAGGAAAAAAGGAACCCTTATAAGATCGCTTTGTTTACTGTCCGTCTGTCTATCTGTGAAGTGCGTTTTATCTCAGAAACGCTTAGAGATATCGAATTAGAATTCAAACTATAGACTCAAATCTACGGTCTCTTCATTTCCTGAAAAAATCGTATTTGTACATCTACTTAAAAAAAAGATATGTCCGTATATTTCGCAAAAAAAGCTTATTTCGAAACTACTAAGGGAATCAAAATTAATAGGTAACTTCCGGTTGATCCGGAACTATGAAATTTGGCAGCTAGTCAAAAATATGAAAACTATACATTTGTGGTTAAAACCCAAAAAATAATAGCCTTAAAAGGTAGGCAAATTTGGTATTAAGACCGCTAGTTCAAGTGAATTTTCAAATGAAAGGGCTCTAGCTAAGTTATCCATCATAAATATTATTGACGTTTTAAAACTACTATTTATCAGTGTTATATAAATAATACCTAAATTCGACCGTTTCAGTGGACTGCCCCTCTTCGCAAACAGGTCAGCCGTACATACCGGCGGAGGCGCGCCAGCTGCGGCTGGGGCACGCGGTTAAGATTATAACGCCACAAGGAAGATTGGCTATTGGACGTGTCAGGTAAAATATATCTACAGTACGTTCGACGAGTCGTGGCATGAAGTTATGCTTACTGATCTTTGTCGCAACGTGTTGACCATTTGGGATGAAAATAATGACTATTAAAAAAAATCTAGTATGTGATGAATAGTAAGAAATATACTTGAGACCAGTCCAGTGGCGCAGGGGCACAAGCGTGCAAGTGTAAACGCGATAGGTAGTAGATAAATGAAATATTTAATGTTTTATTTCCTTGCTCCGGTAATGAGGCAAAGCGCGGCGTTGAGTGCCGCCACCTAATACACAATGCCTCCAGAATTCGGCGGAAAGTGGGGAGGGGTGTGACTCTAGGTTCTACCTAGGTATCTAAACTGCTACATGCGAGATACAGCGTGAAGCTGTAAAAACAATCAATTAGTACAATAGAACATTAGTACATTTAATTTAATGATTATTTCCTCAGATACGTCGGCCTTGCCGGTGGTACAGCGGCCAATTCCACTACAGTAGTGGGTGCGGAGTTCCCCCTCACACAATACCCGGGGCTTCCCCGCAACGACGGCACATACAACACCAGGAGGTACTTCTTAACACCTCCACAGTTCACTGCCTTGTTTGTACCCTTCTCTAAAGTTGTAATGGCGTGGGCTAATTAGATTGTTTATTGGATTTGGCTCAAAAGATCAAAATTTGTCTTTTGAGGTCTAACATAATACCCAAATATTATGGTAGACCTCAAGACCCAATTACAATATCGTGAGGTACTTAATACGAACGTTTACTGTTATTTGATTGGAATCTTCTTTTTCCAGAATTCCATTTTTTTTCCAATTCAAGAGTCGACTCCTTGGATGTAAAATTATTTTTATAATAAAAAATTTAAAATCAATATCTTTTGAACCACAAAAGATATTGATTCTAAATTTAGCATTTTTTTTTTTGCGGAATTCTAAAAAAAGGATTGAAATCGAATTTGAAAAGATCCATCTTTTACCCGAATTTCGAAATTCCGGAAAAAACTGGATTTTACGTTGCGGGAGCCTTCTTCTTGGATTTGAATAAATTTATTGTATGGCTCGACGGATTAAAGTAGATCGTTTGAGCCTAAATTTGATGTTCTTGTGGTGTTCCCCTTATACATATATGTAAGGTGGCCTAATTAACATGCTGTAATTTCTAAATGTTCTCAAAGTTTCTGGAATTGATGTTTTAAATGTATTCTTCATAATATGTATATAATCTGTAAACAATTGTCTCAATATTTAAAAAATGGCGCTAATTGAAAATGTTGAAATTTATTTTTGATAGCAATCATCCGTAATGTTCGTTTCGTAATGTTTGTACTAAAATTTTTGTATATAAAATATATATATATACATACTTTATAACTATGTAGTGGACTTTCTGATAAATATTTTAGTAAATATGAATAAAATATGCTTTTTGCAGAAACGGACTTAAAATGCGTTTATTAACATTTTGAATATTAGTAGATGAAATTTGAAATTTATATGTAGGATTTCAAAGTTGAAAATAACTTGACTGTTCAATGTTACATAGGCTAATTATATACATAGTATGTGTGTAATGTACGCCTTTTACTTCTAAATTAAAGATTTGCTAGCTTGACTTTGAAAAAAAAAAGAAATCTAACATCTTTTTCTCTTTCCTTCATATTCGCTTAAATATAAAGGTTATAAGAGATATTTAAAAAGAACTATTGTCGATTTTTAATATCAAAATAATATGTATCTACTCGTTAGTATGTAATTTATATTTATAACAATTTTCAAATGCTCACTTTTCTAAATTATGGTGCTCTTTTCATTTTACGGTTCATATTTTGGAGATTTTTTAAAACATTTTTCTTGTCTATCTCAATTTTTTTTTTACATTTATCTTGGTATCAAGAAAAAAATGACTTTCTACGTAATATTTATTGGTTGTTCGTAAAATGTCATATCATTTAGTTAGCTGAGTAGTGCAAAGTGTATTTTCGGATGTTGTATTTATTATCGTGCATTAATCGTTAGTAGTGATGCGCCGAATATTCGTTTGGTATTCGGTATATATATATCATCGTTCTCTGCGGGTGTATATGCGTGTCCAGTTTGGCATCGCTCCACTCATGCGAAGGAGATAGACATATATGAGTCTCAGTTAATAGTGAGACTCATATAATTTATAATAATAATTAAATAAAAATAATCGAACCGAATGTATTCGGCACCATAACCGAATAATTCGGCCGATTTCGATATTGGCCGAATACGGCACGACGATAACAAAATATACCGAATAAAAACCGAATATTCGGCGCATCTCTAATCGTTAGTATTAACGTTTAAATTATATGTATGCTATCGATTTTATATGGCGTTACAATTACAAATTAAATTCTTATAACCAAAGTAAATGTTCAAAGTGTTGTATTTTTAACATTTTATGGTAAAGATGTTAAATTGAAAATGTTTAACTTGAGACTTAATGTTTGGACAAGGAAGATATCGATTTGGAATCGTAAAACACGAGAGTTCTGCACAAATCGATTTATGTATGGAGTTTTGAAACCCACATAAATCGATTCTTATATTTAGCAAATTGAAAGAACAAAGTTGGCCGAAGGAATTGTATTGGAAGTAGAATATAGAAATTCGGAGTTGTATGTAAATTACTAAATGTATTTATTTATGTGTAAGTTTCTTAATAGTGGGTTTAGTGTTATCTGTGGAGGGCAGAGGTAAAAGATAGAAGATACTGATTTTACAAATCATCAAGCCAGCGTTCACGTTGTATCCCACACAGCCCGGTAGGCAGAGGGGCCCTAGTGTTAAGACACTCCGTTCCCCATTTTGCGCCACTTCAGTATTGCGTGTTAAGTGGCGGAACTCAATACTGCGCTTTAGCCTCTAGAGCAGTCATTCTCAACCTTTTTTTGTTGCGGAACATATTTAACGATTTCAAAATTTGGCGGCACACAAAGAGAAATTATTTACTACAACACACTGCATAAATAGTTTATGACAAAAATTTTTAACATACGAATTTATTTTTTTGTGGATTTAAATATATATTCATGTTAAAAATATTTTTCTTTTTAAATGATATAATTTTATTTTAATAACATTATTATATATTTGCAAAATTTGGCGGCACACTTTTGAAATTTGGCGGCACACAAAAGTGCCGCGGCACAGTGTTTGAGAATCACTGCTCTAGAGCGAAGAAATGATTATATAAAAAAGTGGGAATCGAACCCAGACCCGACCAGTCGATTTTACAGTCACACTTTGTGCCCCTGCGCCACGACTGGCCTCAAAGCTTATAAAATTATACATTACTATTACATATATATAAATATATATCTGTAGTATCTATATTAACTTATATATTAAAAAAATGAAGTTGGTGCGACCAAAATTATTGGGATTTTGAATGTAACTGGTCTGATTTACCTAAAAAAAGAACAAAATGACTAATGCTCGTTTCTTACGTGTTCTTCGTGTCTATTTCATATAGTATCGATGAAATGTCGATTACAATTTTTTTATATTTATGATAGACCCAAATTTTTTTTTGATCATGTGCTTCTCGCGACTCTTTTATTACAGAATCTTTTTACCTTTGCGCTCTATAGTCTTGATGTATAGTGTAATATTATAGATAACTTAATACTTATTTCTATATGCTAAATGTTAGTATGAAAATACGATAAAAATAACAAAAATACAAAAGATATCCTTTAAAAAGTGACATTTGCAACTGTCAAAAAAGTATAAAATAGGTAACAATTTTTTATTTTTTTATTAATGCGACATTTTGCTTCCAAAGTTATTTCTGAACAGATGGGAATTGATGAAAATCGAAAGTGTCTTATTAGTCTTATATTCTTGAATTTCTATAGTGTGTACTGGAAAGGGATAGTTACACGCAAGTACTTACTACAGAGATTTTGTATTACAAAACTTTAAAAGCTGCCGTGTTAAATAATAACGTATGTGTGTGTTAAATAATATAATATAAAATAATATATTTTTTAAATTATTATTACTATATTGAGGCTCTATACGTATAGAGAGTGTGTGACGTGGCCCAATGGGACAGCCTCTGATTGGAAATGAGATGGTACAGGTTATAACCTGTTCCTAGAAATGAAGTATTTTTCCCAAAGTGCAGCGTCACCAAATCGGGCCAAGCTCCAATAACAGAGGGTATTGACATGTTTGATGTTTTGAGTATTTTACGGTACGATGTGAGACATAGAGCAAAAAAATTATATTACAAGTCAGAGAATACACATTCCTTTCTCTTCTTGCCCTTATTTGAGACATCTTCTGAGTGTCGGAACTCAACGTCACGCCTTATCTTACGTAAAATTTAAAATAATATAAACAATCATTACCCTGTATGGGGATTGGGCCCACAAAGGTTTATAGCTTCTGTAGTCTTAACAATATTATTATTTATTAATTTTACAAAAAAAAAAAAAATTTTTGCTAAACATAAAAAAAGTTTGAAAGTACTTGCACGTAACTAGGAGTAGTATATCGATAAGACGTAGAGTGTAGGATTCGAAATGGCTAATATATATTTTTTTTCTGTATAAAATGCTGTGATTTTAATTTACCGCTGAGTGATATAATTTAGCACAATGTCATGTTATATTTTTTATATTTTATTAATGCTATTTATACTTAATTTTTAATAAATTACCATTTTAATTAATTTTAATAATTTAGTATAAAACAATTAACAATGTCTAAGAAATATTTTCTGAAATATCCATGAAATCTCCATGAAATTAAAAAAAATCATAGATTAATTCAAGAGGCTACATTAGTTTAAGCCAGTTCGGCGTTATACTACGTTAAAATAATTATGTCAGATTTCGATAAACCTTTAGCCGTTTACCCTTAGAAATATAATCAGTTGCATTTTTAACTAAATATTATTGAAAACATAAAATTATCAATTTGCTGTTAATTATAAATAAATGTAATTTATAATTACAAGTGTAGTACAAATAATGAATACAAAAATTGAAAATTAATAGTAAGTTTTGGAAATTGCCTAATCAAAATAACAGTGTTCAGATACTAGTGCCAAACATTGGCTTGTGTATGTGTGACTTAAATATTGTTGTTGTATGCAAAAATGTGCGAAAATATTCTTTCATAATTGTTGTAATCATGTACAATTTAACATTAAAAAAAATCTTCTTTTATAGTATTGACAAAAGGATATTTGATAATTATAACATAAGAAAAAAATGTATGCTTTTCAAATTTAATTTGTAAGTGAAATATTGCAACTACCCTCATTTGACATCACAATTGTTTTTGGGCATTACTTAAGTAAACGTAAACAACTATATTAATATAATAAAATATTGAACAAAATGTACATGTAATACTAACAATATATTTTCTGATTATATTTTTCTCTCAATTACTGCCATACCTACTTTTATAAACCAGTAAATTAGTCCAGTAAAATTAGTTGAAAAACTAAAATGATACTTTCCTTCAACATTTTTAAACGTATAAATATTAAGCTTGTAACCAGTATTTAATGTATAATATTCATATAATAATAAAATGCTTGTAACAAAATGACTAGTGATCACAATGTACTTGGCGGAACTGTCTTATTTTTTTTTTTTAATTGTACGTAGCCTCATAGGCCTCATAGACCTCATACATGCATATTCATTACTCTGTTATAAAATAAAGAAATCTATTTTAAATATAATTGTATAAGTATATATGTTAACTGTATGATAATAAATGAGCGAAATCATAATTGAATTTTCATTTATATGATTTTATTACTTGTGTTGCTTGAATAAACAGTTTCGAGAAATCTTTCGTGTCAAAGTGAATATTTTTATATTTTTTATGAAATAGCTTATTATTCTTAATACTAAAAGTTATTAGTTATGTTATTTTAAATTAAAAAAAAAATCAGCTTCACGCTGCGTCCCGCACACAGCCGGATAGGCAGAGGGAACCTAGTGTTAAGTAAGACAGTCCGTTCCCCACTTTCTGCCGAATTCTGGAGACATTGCGCATTGCGTGTTGAGTGGCAGAACTCAACGCCGCTCTTAACCTCGACACCAGAGCGAAGAAATGGAAATATAAATTTAAATAAATATTTCATCTCCTCGAGTGGGGATCGAACCCACAACCAGTCGGTTTTACAGTCACACCTCGTGCCGCTGCACCACGACTGGCCTCTTAAATTATATTACACAATCTTGTTTATAATAAAAAATATTAAAAAATATATGTCGACTCGATTTTTGTTATGTATTTAACGGTCAGATGTATAGGAGTAGGGAAAGAAACAACGTAAATATAAAAACAAAATGTTTAATAACAATAACAAGTAACAACGATTTGTGCGTTATTCTAATTTGTTCTAAAAATCACCAGGTAGTTCACAATGTATGTAGAGTACAGATATAGGTACAATAGAAAAAGAAAGAGAGAAATAAGACTTAACAAGTAGTAAACTTAGACAGAAAAAAAATAAGAATATGAAATAAAATAAATTAAAAGAAAGAACATAAAAATAAATAAGAAAGAAGTAAAAAATAGAAAAAATATAATAAAAATACAAAGTAATAAACATATAGAATATATATGTTTTTATAATAGTAAATGGTAAATATTTAGTAATAATTATATAAGTAGAAGAAAGTAAAGGTAAATATTATAATAAGATAGAAGATAGAAAAAATATATGTAGGCGGTTAATAAATAAGAGAAAAAAATAAATAAAAAAGATATCTAAATGTAAGATAAGATAACACTATGACTAAAATATATTAAGAAATTTTACATATTAAGAAAATATAGGCGTTATATCATAATATGATAATTAATGCTTACAAAGCTTATATATTATAATCGGTATAGTGTATCTGTACGGAAATAAAATAGCACCAAAGAAAGTACTGCACTGGCATAGAAAATAGTATAGCTAAGAAAGAAAACTAGATAAGATTAAACGAAAGAAAGGCAAAATAGACGAAAAATAGCCACTAAGAAAAAAAGTCTAGATTAAGAAAAAAAGTCCAAGATAAAAGAAAAAATGTAATCATAGCTATGAAAGAAAAAAATCAAGATTAAACGAAAGAAGTCCAAGATAAAAGAAAAAATGTAATAGCTATGAAAGAAAAAAGTCAAGATTAAACGGAAAAAGTCAAGAATAAAAGAAAAAAAATGCGTTGATTTTAAAATTATCCGGCGACTTAATGAATTTTAAGTGTCAAATATTGAAGTACTGTATATGACATTGTTTTTATACACAGTCTTGCAGTCTTGCTTGCTACATCGTAATATTTTTAAATTCCATTTTTTTAAGACTACTCTATAACAATTAAGCACCATTATTAAGAAGAGATAGGTAATTTTTAGTCATCATTTTGAGTTGTCTATTCAAACTAAAAAAAATTGAGACAAATAAAAGAACCATAAGAAGTTAATGTGTGAAAGAGTCACGAGATAAAATAGAATTAGAATAGGAAAATTTGTTCATAGAAATATAGAATAAGGAGACAGATATACAAGAGTACCACACGTCATAGAATAAAAAAATATTTGAAAATAGAAAAAAAAATTATAGGAGGAGGAAGGTCATATAAGAAATGAAAATATAGGATAGTTTAAAGATGTTCTTAATTAATATAACTCAAGAATAGATGTAAAAAAAGAGATAGAAAGAAGTAATAGTTGGACACAGTATGAGAAAAGAATAAGAATAAGAATGAATGAGAAGTAATAGTTTAAAAGTAATGAAGAAATTAAGCTTTGATTAATTGATTTTTGTTGATTTGAAAATTTCACAATCAAATGGTAGTAAGTATAATAAAATGCAGGTAAAATGTACTTATGATATTTAAAAAATAACAAGACAATTATGATAGATTATAAAGAGCTTTGTAAGGACACAGAAGATAAAAAGAATACGAAGACGAAAAATAAAGAAAATAGAATGTAGAATACAAAAAGATTATTAAAATATAGAAATAAAAGCTGTGTGTTTAAATAATTGTAAATATAACATACAATTAAAATATGATTGTATGTTATATTTACAATTAATAAAATATGAACATACAAATAAAATGTGTTTTACCATAAAAATAGAAAATAAGAATATAAAGAGTTTTTATAAGAACATAGCAGAATCAGATAATGAGGGAATATAAAGAAGGTAAGGAAAAGAAAGAACAAAACAAACAAATAACGTTATTGGCGAAGTGATCAGTGCTCAGCTCAGCAGCAACGTTCAGAACGCCATAATCAAAGAACAGAAAAACCGAAGATTAATTAAAAAAGAAAAGTAACGTGTGTTTAAAAAAAATGGTCAATAAATAAATAAATAAATATTGATATAGATTTGACATTACAATACATTAAGAAGTTTAAATTAAGAACTTTAGATTGAGATTTATAGAAGTATAGAATGAGTAGAGAAAATAAAATCAAGATAATAAAAAGAAGAACATAGCAAAAAAAAGGAATCAAGAAAATTAAATATAAATACAATAATAAAATGTCATAAAAATAATAGGATAAAAATTTAAGAAATTGAAGAATTGAAAAATAAAATGATAATAGAAATGTGTATAAATTAAAATGCATGAAAAGGTATGAAAAAAAGTAAAAGATAGCGAATGAGAATTGAAATAAGTATAGTAAAAGGCAAAAAAGTAGAGAGAACATAGTAGGTGATTAATTCGAATCTTGGATCATTCTAAATTTACTTATTAATTGAAATAATAGATCGAAGTAAATAAGAATAAGAAAGTAAAATGTGAAAAGAAATAAATGAAAACAAGAACGTGCAGATGATATATTTAAGAAGAAAGTAAGTATATTTTTGCGAGAAAAATGAGTAAGAGTAAAGACAAGAAATGACGATGACAATAAATGAAATAAGAATAAATAGTTTTTTGATGTGTAAACAAATGAAAGAGTAAAGTAAATGAAAAATAAACATTGTATGAGTAAAGAATGAAGAGATTAAGAGTGTATGTAAGTGTTTGAAAGAATAGAAGGAATAAAGTAGAAGTATATGTTTATTGAATATTGAAGCAGTGGCGGTTTTACATATTTTCTAGCTATAGGCTGCTTAATTTTGGTGCACATATTTGACTACCTATTTTATTGTAATATACAGAAGTTTGGTAGACCGTTTTTAAATGATAACTAAGGACAAAAAAAAGTCATTAGCAAATCACGGACTTCTATCTTTAACACATTTTTAATTCTATGAGGTAGTAAATAATATAAGTTTGTAAATATGAGTTGAATATCAAAATCCAACTCAGCCTGCTGATATATTCGCCATTATATTGAAGATTATGAAATATTAAGGCATAAAAGAATAGATAAATTAAGAATTATATAAATAGTATGTATATAGAAAAGAAAGTTTATTGTTTAGATACAGATTAGAGTAAAATATGGAATTATCTGCAAGTAACAAATAAAAACACAGTATGAGAAAAGAATAAGAATGAAATGACATAATGAATAGTAGAGATATAGAGAAAGAATGTAAACAAAAACATATAATGTTATGCAAGTGAATAATGAAAATAATGTAATCAATGAAATTAAGATTACAATTACAATTTAAAAAGTGCTTTCGATAGATATTATAGTTACAGTTCGACAGATATATAGTGTATGATAAGATATGAATATGATAAGATAAAAGGATAGATTGGTAGATTGTGTTTATGATAAAAAGAAAATAAGCGAAAGCGTAAAGTAAAGCAAGCGTAGAAGAAAAGCATGTCAATAAAATAAATGTAAAGAAAGAAGAAGAAAGAGAATGAAGGACATAAGCATTAAGTAAAAGCAATAATAAGATGTGAAAATATTAAGAAAGTAACAATTTGAACTACCCTGGTGCTATATCACAGTGTACTTTGTCAACTTAACACTAATCAAGGAACTTTATAAGTAAAACGTGCTTAGCGGAATTAACCGTTTGAAACAAATGTGCGGTAATTCGGCTTAAATTCAACTCATTCTAATGAGTATATGAAAATAATACTGTCTTTGGTAAATCAAATAAATTTTGATCCTACATTGTTGACAAGAATCAGGCATTTTTCACGTGATATGTAATAAGTTATAAATTTGAAGTCTATAAAAATATGTAGAAGACACCAAATGCATGATCCTAAACCGTGTTATTAACCAGATTCTTCGAATATGGTTTATTTTCTATATCCAGAGCTATCCTGATTGTTGACGGGGTAGTCTGCGTACCACCCAAAGGCTCCATTATCGCCTGTGTGAGCTCCGAAATCCACATATTCTCCAAAGTCTGGGGGCCTCTCGGCTAATTGTGATACTGCCCCAATATTAGAGGAGCTAGGGGCTCCATCCTGTTCAGGACTAACTTGCAAGCGACTGGGCGCTTCAGGCAAGGGTGGAGGGGCGAGCGCTACTGCTAAAAAAATAGAAATAAACATTGAAAAAATGTTAGCATATACAAAAATTTAAAACCCAAACTTTATTTGTTTAATTAAATATATTTTTTTCAACGTAACCGCAAACTAAATTTATCGCGGCGGAAATCCAGCATTTACAAATAACAAAATTGCTGTCTTACTTCATTTAGATAATCTACAAACATGCAACTTAATTCTAAATACCTCGAGTTAAATTGCTCGCGGAAGGCTGTGGCAAAGGTAGCGTTGGTAATTGAGTCGGCGATAAATCGAAAGTGGTCTACCACTATTGCGCCAAACTAGACGTTTGCATAATCAATTTAAATTCTATAGAGGAAATTTTGTTGCATCATTTTCTTTTAACTTCCCGCCTATTGTGGTTTATGGACACTCCGTTCGCGACTTCTGCCGAATTCTGGAGGCAGAACTCAACGCCGTGCCTTGCCTGGACACCAGAACGAAGAAATGGAAATATAAATTTAAGTAAATATTTTATCTCCTTGAGTGGGGATCGAACCCCACAACCAATTGGTTTTTCAGTCACACTTTCTGCCACTGCGTTGCGACTGGCCCCATTATGGCGCTGTGGGTCTCTCTATTCTCTCTCCATTTATTTGAATACATTGCGTCTGTGTATTGAATATCTAACAATTATTTACAAAAGATTTTTTTTAATTGGAATTATTTATATCGTGTTCTTTATAACTTATAAACAAAGATATAACACCGTAACTGTTTCCACAACAATACTTCGAATGTGAAACAACCGCGCTAGAAAGCGATCCTTTGTGATGGTGAAAGTGACAGCCGGGACTACGATGATCGATAGCCGCACAAGCAGAGCGTCTATCCCGCTTTCTTTGACATTTGTTAAGCTGATATTCTACGGTGCTTACTTAAAACCGTTACATTTAGTCACGACTGACCTTCAATAGCACTTACCCTTTAGTGATTTCACTTTCAGTTTTGAAATTATCGCAGCATTTTGTGGTGCGGTGTATTTGTTGCTATGTCACGTTTAAAAGTTATTATCTATTACTTTGCGTTGCTTTCGTATGAAATGTATGAACGTTTGATCAATCGATAGTAGATATTGGACGCATATTTTGCTTGTTGATTATAATCAATTTCATTGCATTACAATATAGTTTTAAGAATTAGAAGTAGTTCCTAATTTCTAACTAAGCATTATTAGACCCACTATCACTCCCACTAAAATTACGTCCTTACAGAAAATTTTAATTAACCATTAAATAAAATATTTTTTCTACTTACTTCCCTGATGGTAGTTTAGTAATGGAATCGGTTGGTAATTATCTTCATACAACGATTCTGGTAGCTGGGGTGGAGGTGGGGCCAGGGTTTGTCTTGGAACTCTTCGAGCTCGTAATGCTGTGAGATCCACAAATGCTATTTGATCCGCCGGAACAGCTATGTAGGAGGGCATCGCATACACCAGAGTAAGGCATGCTCCCAATATTATTAGATGCTGTAAACAAAAAATACTTATTCAGTTAAAACAAACTCAAGTAAGAAAAATTAAATGTATCAAAAAATCTTTAATTTCTTTGTTATATCGAGACCACGTATAACATTGCTATGAAACTCACGTACTATAAACCGAGGTTATAATCTTATGGGCTTTAAAACGTGTCTTATCATGTAATAAAAGTAAATGCAGAGAGTCGAGAGTGATCGAAGTGTGTCAGTACACCGTACAAGTAACGAGATGTAGTAAGGCCGGTCACGGGCCGCTGCGCTTGCGCAACCCGAGTAATTGGAGCTTGCTCACACGGACAGACACTATTGTTGTATACATTCTGTCTCGTGAATACTTAAATTTCAAACCATTCAATTTTATATTTGTTTTTATAATTTAGAAAATTCGTGAACCGTAACCGTTGTTGCTTTTGCAAATGTGGTAACGTCGTAAAGTTTCACTTTCCGGTTACGTTGTCCGTGCAAGTGAATATTTAATTGCGCTGACACCGAACTAATATTTACCTAATGAATAATTTGCACTATAATATAATAAATAAAAATAAATAAATCAATCAGCTTCACGCTGTATCCCGCACACAGCAGGTTAGGCAGAGGGAACCTTGTGTTAAGACACTCCGTTCCCCACTTTCTGCTGAATTCTGGAGGCATTGCGTTTTGAGTGGCAGAACTCAACGCCGCTATAATGTAATATAAAATCTAAAAATATGCGATTGGTCCTTCGAGCCGGATATATATTCAATAGTTTACATTAAATTTATAGCTAGTACTGTAGTGGATAACATCAAGAACACATAGTAAAATTGTATGTTAATCGTTTGAAACTAACAAATCTGTTTTACATCACCGATAGCAAGAATTTCCGACACATGTTGATATCGACTGATATAAACACTCGGCCCTTTCACATCTGCGGCCTATTACTTAACGTTATACAAATCGATTTAACAGCGAGATTGAAAATAAATAGATGTTTTTACATAAGGCCTGACCATGTCAAATCATGATTAATAGCTTTTATTATATAAATGAAAAAGTACTGTGCTTTGTAGGTAATGTTATTAAATACGTTGAAATTTTATATTTTAATGTTTTATACCGTTATTAAATAAGTTGAAGCTTATTTGAAATAAGTTTATTATTTACTGTCCCATGTTTTTTTCTAACAAATAAATAAATATTGCATAATAACAAAAACGTCAACACATCACAACGTACGTAATTGTACCATTATATCCAATTAAAGTTAATTTATTTTACGTAACGTGAACGGCGATTGAAGCAGTTAGCTGTAGCCGAGATCGTTTACGATAGGCGTACTTGTTTTTTTTAGAAAGTAAAAAGCACCGGATGGTAAAATTTGGCAACGCGATACAATTTAAATTCAAAGCGGATATGGAGCGTAGCGAATTTGCTGGAAAAAAAACGCTCAATCAAAGAAATATATTGGCTATGATAAATATCTTTTATATATAATAACTCGATTACAGATAAATATTTATAAATTATAATTACTTATTTATATTATTATTACGTAATTCACTATTAGCATTTTTTATTTGATTATATTTTCCGTTTTAAAGCGTAATATCTAATGTTTATTACCATTTTTCACGAATTTCCATCTGGCTGGTGGAACACAACGCAACTAAACGCCGATTTTTGTGTACAACAATATTTTTTAAATAAGTAATCTATTTATTAGTAATTAACTTTGGAGGCCGGTCGTGGCGCAGCGGCACGAGGTGTGACTGCAAAACCGACTGGTTGTGGGTTCGATCCCCACTCGAGGAGATGAAATATTTACTTAAATTTATATTTCCATTTCTTCGCTCTGGTGTCGAGGTTAAGCGCGGCGTTGAGTTCTGCCACTCAACACGCAATGCCTCCAAAATTCGGCAGAAAGTGGGGAACGGAGTGTCTTAACACTAGGTTCCCTCTGCCTACCCTGCT
>JAATLQ010038536.1:61280-122699 GCA_013421005.1 Heliconius erato x Heliconius himera | reverse complement strand
AGGTCCCGACTGTTAATCCTAATAAACTATTGGACTTGTTTATTTTTTTTTTAGTTTTATGCAGTCGGGGTTTTTGTTTTTACAAATATTTTTTTATTTTCAACTTTTTTGTCAGAATTTATTATGGTAATCATAATCATGATATATCTTTTTGAAATCCTCGTAGTAAGCTCTTGAATTTGAGACCCATATTGTGGTATTCGAAACGAAAAATTTTTTTTACACTAAGTTCAATGGCGTCCTGCAGCCGCCATGATTGTTTTTATTTAACGTCACCTATCTGAGAACTCTTGGGCTGCTAATACAAATCTAACGATACCTCAATTATGTAAATCCGTTCAGCGGTTCTGGAGATATGAGGTAATAAAGAATATTACATACATACAAGATACGCGCGAAAAACATAACCCTTCCTTAGCAGTCGGGAATAATTAAAAAAGAACCAGTTCTAAAACTGCCATGACTATAACAGTATGTCGATAATAAGGTGGCCGGTTGCTATTAATCAATATCTGTGATTGAATTTCTTTTGCTCGTGCCACCGAGGTCGACGTGTCCACAGCACCTTCATACATACTATATACATACTCTACAGTCCATACAACCATACATTCTGCATTTGGTATAATTACAAAGTTTATGATTGTCCTCGTCCGTAGCAGCGTTTAGTTGTCATTCAATATTTATGGAGGCAGTGACTAATATGTAATATGACCAGAGGTTCCGTTTTGAAAGGGATCGTCCCGTTTTTTGTTTGTGTATCCCGGTGTTTCCGCAGACGGTATAGGGATATAAGGATGTTTGGTTTTTCGACATGGTGCGGAAATTTTGTCGGTCGATTCTGCTGCTTTCCACGGCAATTATCGCGCGCCCATGAGAGTCGCTAAAAATTATAAAAATTATATAAAAATTATAATATAATTAAAAATTAAAGGAATAGAATAATCTACTATAAATAAAAAAAAACTCGACAAGCGCCCACCAAGGGTACCATACAAAACTTGGAGTTCTTTGGAGCTTTTGCTGAAATTCAAACTTAGCTTAGCTAGAGCCCTTTCATCTGATACCTCACTTGAACTAGCGGCTTTAATACCAAATCTTCCCTATTTAAGGATTATTTTTTTTTAGAAATTAACCTCAAATGTATAGTTTTCAGATTTTTTCCTGAACTAGTACTACCTATGGATACTAGCTGCCAAATTTCATAATTCCAGGTCAACCAGAAGTGCCCTATCAATTTTGATTCCCTTTATAGTATCGAAACACGCGTTTTTAACGATATAAACTACCATATATTTTTTAAATAAATGTAGAAATATGATTTTTTAGGAAATCAAGGGATCGTATATGTATCGAACGGATATCGATCGTAGATCTAAGTATATTATTTGAATTTTAACTCTATTAGACACAAACGGTCAGACGGACAACAAAGTGATGTTATAAGGGTTCCTTTTTTCCTTAAAAGGTACGAAAATCTAAAAAGCATCCAACAACATACTTATATAAAATTGTTATCGTTTTGAGCCGCAAAAATAATGGTCACTACTATTATTTTTTTGTCTTGCTTTATTATAAGAATTTTCTTCTATTTGTTTCTTAGTACTTTGATTTGGCATACTGTTCATTTTGTTATTATTGAATCCTTTAGCTGAGATAAGTAATAGGGTAAAAAGTAGTTCAAAATTTATAATAAAAGTTTTTTTTTTCTGATCATTGTCATGTGTTATCTGACGAAATATAACACTGCATTATGTTCAAATATTAAAAATATAAAAAAGTTACATAAAACTAACTAAAAATGCCAAGATTTAGTAAGGAGTAATTCAACTACGACAATGCCGATGATTATGACAATATAATTTCAATTGTTTCGGTAATATCGTATAAAAAAAAAATCAGCTATAGCTATGACGCCGGTCGTGGCGCAGGGGCACAAAATGTGACTGTAAAATCGACTGGTTGTGGATTCAATCCCCACTCGAGGAAGTGAGATATTTATTTGCATTTATATTTTCATTTCTTCGCTCTGGTGTCAAAGCGCGGCGTTGAGTTCCGCCACTCAACACTCAATGCATCCAGAATTCGGCGGAAAGTGGGGAACGGAGTGTCTTAACACGAGGTTCCCTCTGCCCTACTGTATAAAACCTAATATATAAAATCATATATAAATATTGTTAGATAAGTTCACGTTTACGTTCTGTTTGATAGTAGTCTTATTAATAGTTACGACATCAATTTACAGTAATAGAAAGGTTATTATCATTAAACTCTATTAGAATAGCACACAGCCTTGCCTGGAACTTTGAACGCTATACAGTATAAATATATAATTTATTTGTTTTATTAAACATTTACTAGAGACTTGGCCCTGCCTTTTAAAATTAATTATAAATAATTTTAACTGACAACACTGTTTATACTCTAAAGTAGTCTAAAGTATAGAGAAAAACCGAGTTTCACAAATCCTATTAATGTCGTCGCGTCATTATTAGACATTATTATCCTCATTTGCATAAAGTTATTTAATTTATTAATATTTTAATTGTACAGAGTTACTTATTTCATTTGCTTAACAATTATTTATTATAATAATATAAAATAAATAAATTTTATAAATATATTCTGAGATTGAGAAAAAAAAAATTAAGAGTTAAAAAATGCGAACTTTTTTTAATAGATAATAATAATTAATAACATAAAACAAAGAAATTTAAAAGAAATATTAAATAATATTATAAAATGGTATAAATAATGTATTTTTTTACTACTTAGAAATATTTTAAAAACAGCATGAACATAAACCAGTTCAAGTATCGAGTGTACGATTGTAAGCGCGACGGCTATGGGTTTGATTCCCACACGAAGAATAAATTATTTCCATTTTCTCGTTCTGGTAAAAAGATAAACATAGCCATTGAGTTCCTCCTCTGGACACGTAATGTTTCAAAAAGAGTTGGAAACAGAGTAGCATCCTCCTATTTACCCTGCTATATGCGGGATACAAAGTAAAATTAAAATTTCACTTTGTATAAGTTTCACGCTGTATCCCGTACACATCAGGGTAGGCAGAGCGGACTTAGTGTTAAGACACTCCGTTCTCCACTTTTCACCGAATTCTAGAGGCATTGCATGTTGAGTGGCGGCACTCAACACGCACGGCAGTTTTGTCGACACCAGAGCAAAGAAATAAAAACATAAATATAAGGAAATATTTCATTTCCTCGAGCGGGATCGAACCCACAACCAGTCGATTTTACAGTCACACTTTGTGCCGCTGCGCCACCACTGGCCTCAAATTAAAAATAAAATAAATTAAATAATGTTATTTTAATTTCAGATCCCGGGAACTTATAAAGAGTGCTATCCTAGACAACGACTTCATGAAGAACTTGGAAATGACACAGATACGTGAGATTGTGGATTGCATGTATCCAGTGGAGTATGCCGCCGGCAGCCTCATCATCAAGGAGGGGGATGTCGGCAGCATAGTGTATGTTATGGAAGGTGAGTGCTTTTTGTTTGTTTGTAAAAGAAATATATCAACTGGTTTGTAAAAAAAATGTTTTTATGTAAATAATTGATATTCGCGTTTAGAGAAAATTTATATAAAGTGTTGAATAAATTAATCACGAAATTTTCGTGATGAATTTTACAGTGCCATCTAGTAGTATATTTTTTTTATATTTCTTACTGCCATCTATTGGTGAGTAGCAAAAAAAGTCATTACGATGAGAGTGGCTTACATGCTTGTCGCCAGATGGCACTACTTTAATATATTGTATAAACATTAATTGTGTCTTAAAATTTAAATTTCTTACATAATTTTTTTAACCTTTTAAAAAATTTAGTTTATTTTATATTTAATAAACACAAAAAATACAGTAATACGTAAAAATAAATATTGCGTTTGGCGTAATATAAATTGGATTTGTTCCGAAAGTTTTTACACGCTTTCTAATTTTTTTCACTTAAAATGACGTAGTAAATGTGCAATAATGCCTATATTCGGATAATCATATGGAGATATTCTATTGTAAATTATTTTTTTCTAGCTGTACGCTCTATCCCGCAAAGTAGTATACAAAGTAGGGTAGATAAGCGGATCGTAGGAGTCTAGTGTCAAGACACTCCGTTCCCACTTGTTTACCCTACTTTCCTAGTTACCAGATCACGGAAATGAAAATTAAATATTTCCGTTCCTCCAACTCATAGCCTGCGGCGGTAGCAGACGCACGCTTGCTTCTCTCTCATTTAAAATAAAATATGTATTATTAAAAAAACATTGAAAAAACATTGTCTAACTTTATCTCCTTTATTATTTTATAAAATAAAATTAAATACATTATTATATAAAATATCGTTAAATTATTATCTTTAAACTTAAATAAATAAAGAGACCAGTCGTGGCGCAGGGACACACAGTGTGACTTTAAAACCGACGTTGTAGGTTCGATCTCCACTCGAGAAGATGAAATACTTATTTAAATGTATATTTCTATTTCTTCGCTCTAGTGTCGAAGGCAAAGCGCGGGTTTGAGTTCTACCACTCAACACGCAATGCCTCCAGAATTCGGCAGAAAGTGGGGAACGAAGTGTCTTATCACTAGGTTCCCTCTGCCTACCCTGCTGTGTGCGGGATAAAGCGTGAAGCTGATTTTTTTTAAATAAAGAAAGATTTTATCAAATTTGATCGACAAGATATGTAAACATCGTCTCGTAGGCGAATCCAGTACGGCGCATTAGTCACTTTCCCCGGCGAGAAAGCGGAAAAGCAGCCGATGACTTTTCTTGTGTGATAGCATTAGCTTAGGCATTTTTATTAGAAGAAATCTTGAAATGCTATAATTTTTTTATATATATAAAGATGTTGTTCTTATAACGTATATGAAGGTATTTTCTTATTAGAGAGTAAAGCAGTCTCTTTCATTTTTATAGCTTTATTAAAATTTAAAATTTGAATTCGAAACAAAAAAAAAACAACAAAGAAGAATTTGCTAGGTAGTTGAGCAAATTCTTTTTTGTCAAACAATATCTTTAAATTAAACGGAATGGAGAACAGAGAGAGAGAGAGAGAGAGAGAGAGAGAGAGAGAGAGAGAGAGAGAGAGAGAGAGAGAGAAGCTTGCCATCTAGATCTTCATTCCTATTCATGCATGCATTCATGATATAAATTTCCCACAATCAACCTTCGATTCGTTAATGCTCTATCCAGCTTCACATCACCCGTCCCGTATCCCGTATAGCAGGGTAGGTAGATGGAACCCGGGAACCTAATATTATGAGCCTCCGTTCCCAATAAGACACTTCCGTTCCCAAATCACCGAATTATTTGAAACATGCAAAATAGTAATTAAAACTAGCTACCGAATATAAGTAATTATACCGCAGAGATCCAATAAATAACAAAATAATTACATAAGATGTTATATTTTAATGGGAAGTTCAATCAATTTTATATTTATAGTTGTTTTGAGGTTAATAGATATGTTCCAATTAAAAATGAATGACCTTTGCAAAATGATTTGCTTTTGATTCTTAGTTTCGAGGTTGAAAGTTTATAAATCTTATAATGTCTTGATTTTAATTACGTATAGTAAGAGTTGTAAATATTTGTTAAGAAAAAAAATCCGACAACATTTGAGAATGTTTTTTTTTATAGATTGGTGCTAATTACTTTTTTCTTGTATCTCTTTAATAAGTTTATAAGTAAATGAAGAAGAAATAACTTTGAATTCTAAATATATGGATATATAACATAGTGGTAAGTTGTCAATTTGACATAAAATTACTCAAAATCTTTTTTTCCTTATTTGGTATTCCATCGAGAAAGCGGGAAGAACCTGTTTGGTTTATCTTACCATTTATAGAAACTATTGAGAAATAATACAGAAACATAGATATGAATCAGGTCCAAATTTGACTTATCTAACGTATGCCCCTTGTATGTCGGTTCCACTTTACCTAATAAAAAGTAAAAAATGTTATGATATTTTAAAATATAAAAGCGGGTCTTATGTAAAAGATGGTTAGTTTCTTTGATCGTGTCGAGAAGAAATATATAAACTACAAAATGCTTAAAAATGTGAAATAAATTTTTAAATATTTTTACATACAACTTTATCAAACGATCTAATTAACGATTGGTCAACTTTATATCTTAATTTTTTTTCTGTTCTTTTTTTTTTGCTGTATATCGCACACAGCAGCAGCAGCAGGGTAGGCGGAGGGAACCTAGTGTTAAGACACTCCGTTTCCCATTTTCCGCCGAGTTCTGGAGGCATTGTGTCTTGACTCAAAGTCGCGCTTTGCCTCAACTCCTGAACGAAGAAATGAAAATATAAATGTAAATAAATATTTCACTTCTTTGAGTGGGGATCGAACTACAACCAGTCCGTTTTACAGTCACACTTTGTGCCCCTGCGCCACGACTGGCCTCGATATCTTCATATATTCGCTTAAATTTATATATTACTAAAAAAATCTATAAATCTACGTACTAAAAATGAAAATTTTTATACACTTTTGACTTTCTTCGTTCACAAATAGTTATGTTTATAAACCGCTACCACCAAGTTTGTATTCACACCTTACATTGCTTGCGAAACTCAATTCGCAATAGATACCGACGTCAGCCTTGTCGATCGACCTTGTCTTGTTCGACTTTTTGTCTCAAAGACAACGTCATTTATACGTATTTATCATTTATATGCACGGCCTCGGTAGTTTATTTAATTTAGTTACTTAAATATGAACTTAAACTTAGATAATACTGTAGCGATTTAGCTTAATTTGCTATGCTGTTTTTGTTGGCAAAATGTCATTTTATACAGTTTTTTTTTGTGAACAATGACAATGTAAGTGGTTCGTAACTTCCGGTTAAAATGTTATATCTTTATAGGTATATAAAAAAATTACATAAATCAGCTTCACGCTGTATCTCGCACATGGCAGGGTAGCCAGGGGGGAAATGGTGTTAAGGAATTTTGCCTTGGTGCCTGAACTTTGTGCAGAAATAAAAAAAAAATGAAAAATATTAATAAATAATATTTCGTTCCCCTGAGTGGAGATCGACCCACAACCGTAGCGGTGCAGTGACACCCTTGTTCCCCTGCGTCGCAACGGCTGGTACTATCTTTTGATATTCAAAAAAATCACGCTTCACGCTGTATCCCGCACACAGCAGGGTAGGCAGAGGGAACCTAGTGTTGAGACACTCTGTTCCCCACTTTCCGCAGAGTTCGACTTTCGATATTTTCACATAATATTAAATCTCCTGCAAAATATTGACCTTGATTTTATCATAAATTTGTTTGTTTTGTTAATCGCTAAATTACTTTATTTCGTCATTTATATAATATACCTATTGCATATTTAGATATAATAGTAACATTAACATATTAGTTCAAGTTATTCAAATGATAATAATATTAAAATAGTTTCAACATATTAAGATTTCATACAACTGATTTAAAATTAGCATACAGGAATTCTTTCTTTTGGGATCGATATTTTTATCTTTTTTTATCAGCTTCACGCTGTATCCCGCACACAGCGGGGTAGGCAGAGGGAACCTGGTGTTAAGACACTAATGCGAAAGCGATTAGTGTCTTAACACTAGGTCCGATGCAGCGAAGTAATGGAAATATAAATTTTAATAAATATTTCATTTCCTCGAGTGGGGATCGAACCCACAACCGTTACAGTCACACTTTGTGCCCCTGCCCCACGTCTGGTCTCACACTTTCAGGACACAGACACTATGAGGGACCAATATAGAGTTATTATTTTAAAAAATATTCTTCTCCTTTCCTAATTTCTTCTTTTATAGGGATTTTTTGGTTCTTTACCTCCCACTAAGAGAGAAAACTTTGATCGAAATGATCCCTAAGATAAATATCCGATATAGCTATCAGAAATTAAAACTAAACCAATACACTTTGCTAGTTGCATTCTTTGTCAGTTATAAGTATACAACCTTTTTTTTTTGTTTTCTGTTATACCTATTTATTGCGAAAATTAAAAAAATAAAAATCAGCTTCACGCTGTATCCCGCACATAGCAGTGTAGGCAGAGGGAATCTAGTGTTAAGACACTCTGTCCCCCACTTTTTGCCGAATTCTGGAGGCATTGCTTCAGCGGAAAGTGTGTTGAGTGGCGGAACTCAATGCCGCGCTTTGCCTCGACACCAGAGCGAAGAAATGAAAATATAAATTTAAATAAATATTTCATCTCCTCGAGTGGGGATCGAACTCACAACCAGTCGATTTTACAGTCACACTTTGTGCCTCGACTGTCCTGTGTTTTTTTATTCTACATGAATATTATAATATAAAACGTCTCTACTGTGCTCATATGAATTATTATATACTAGGAAGTGAAAGTGTTAACGTGCTGTAATTACAGGACCTTATGAGGCGACACTACGTGTAGGTACAGAGAGTAGGATAGAGGTCAATGACCGCAATTATCATAGCTTTAATTGGACCAAGTTATGAGTTAAATGATATTAATTCCTTTGCTGTTTCTATGTTGTAGCTTTTTCTCTTATTACAATTTCTTCTTTGATAAATGTTTTAGGTAAAAAAGTAAATACTTTTCATTTTTTTTTAGTTAATTGAGGCCAGTTATGGCGCAAGGGCACAAGCGACTGTAAACGTGATAGGTTATGGATTCGATTTCCATTCGAGAAAAGAAGTATTTAATATTTCCTCGCTCTTTGAACGAGATAGAGTGTTGCGTTGAGTTAAGTCACTCAACTCGCACGCCTACAGAATTCGTCGGGGAAAGGTAAACGTAGGGTCTTGTCATTAGGTTCCCTCTGCCTACTATGAAATGAAAGGATAAAAATTTAAATTAGAAAGAATTACGTATTTGTCAATTCAGTTCAAAAGTTCAATATTTAGTCATATATTTTTTAATTTTATATTCCATAATAAGAACCGAATATTGACAAATACATTACTCCCATCATAATATTTTTTATATTTATAATGAAAAATATAATTTTGAAGCGTTTGCTATAATTTGCTTTGTTTTATCAAACAGTACCGTCTTGTGTGTTCACTGTCTTATCGAAACCCCAAAACCTATTGACCCAAAGATCGCTTGTATCTTAAATTTAAATGTAGCATTTGAAGTAATATATTCTAAACAAATACTACTAATTATTAAAATAATTTACAAATATCTGTATTTTACATTCAAACATTTAAATATTTATTATATGTTTATAAATTTACATTATATTAAATTAAGGAGTAACAGTCGTGACGCAGGGGCACAAAGTGAGACTGCAAAATCGGCTGGTTGTGGGTTCGATCCCCACTCGAGGAAAAAAAATATTTATTTACATTTATATTTTCATTTCTTCACTCTGGTGTCGAGGCAAAGTGCGGCGTTGAGTTCTGTCAGTCAACACGCAATGCCTTCAGAATTCGGCAGAAAGTGGGGAACGGAGTGTCTTAACACTAGGTTCCCTCTGCCTACCCTGCTGTGTGCGGGATACAGCGTGAAGCTGATTAAATATTTTTTTAAGGATTAATAAAGACCTGACAGACATAAAATCTCTCGTCTCGATCATAAAATCTCGTTTAGTAAGAGTAGGGAGACAAACACACATACAGAAAAATAAATATATATGTATATGAGATTTTAAATATATTGTTTCTTATATCTGTATACATTACTATATACATTATATCTATGTTATTTAAGGATTTATTATACACATAACACGTTGTTAGTGAGATCATAATTTAAGATAATTTATCAAAACATTAGCAACAAGTATTTTTCCTTATGGAGACTGCGATAACAAGATAAAGTCGATATTTTAACATTATAACATTACATATCAAAAGCCGTTTCTCGTCTCTCGAATGTAAACGCGACGATTGTGGGTTCAATTCCCGCTCGGGGGGACACAATATTAATATTATCATTTCCTCGGTTTGGTAATGAAGCAAAGCGCGGCGTTGAGTTCCGCCAATCAACACGCAATATTACACCTAAAACATAGGTATACTGTACACATCTTGTCATACTAAGAGTAAGCTATCGATTGATGACTTCCGGTTCAAATAAATTAGTACGATTTAAGACCGTTGCATACAGAGCTGATTGAGAAATATGTAGGCACTACTTCCTGTCTACACTTAAATAATGATTTTAAATCATTATTAAACTGTAGGCAGGAAAAGTGAAGTAATATTTTTGTACCCCATTTTACTAAAATAGTGCGGAAGAGTATGAAATTTGATACAATTAAATATATAGAGAAGTAGAGAACAATTCTAATATTTCTTAGACAAAAACGTATAAAACATACATTTCATTAATAATATAAGTACATCAAACATTAGCATACTACGTTGCTATGGCAACGTGTATTGTACACATCAATTTCTCCAGATACAGGCAGCGAGAAGAACAGAATGGAGTGTCTCGACACTAGGATCTCTCTTCTTGCCTGCTAGATGTTTAATAAAATACGTATTGTAATTAATGTCATGATCACATGCAATTTGTGTAAACGTGACGGTTGTGGGATCGATTCCCACTAGGGCTAATAAAATATTTAATATTATCATTTCCTCGCTTTGGTAACGAGGTAGAGCGCGTTAAGGAATTTCGTCATTCATCACGCAAAGCCTCGAGAAGTCAGCGGAAAGTGGAGAACGGAGTGTCTTAACATTAGGTTCCCAGGTTCCCTCTGTCTTAATTGCTATGTGCGGAATACAACATGGAGCTAAAAAAATATAAACAAATTTCATTTGTTTTCTTTCTCTTTACAAGGTGCGTGCCCACTGGCAGTTTCTAACCTCATACCTTAGTCTCTATTAGCGGAACATTCAATATTTATATGGATTCCGGATTTTTTATATGAAATTATTCATAAATTAAAAATAAAAACAGCTTTACACGAAGCACACAGCAGGGTAGGCAGAGGGATCCTAGTGTTAAGACACTCCGTTCAATCAGTTATAGAATAACCTAGCATTGATTTTCTAATACATTAAAATGCCTATTTAAAAAGTGTACGTAATTGTAAGTTTTGTGTTTTAGTAAAACCAAAACATATTGTAAATTGATGTCACTATATTTATCATTGGATTTTCCCTTCATACGTATTGAGGCCATTCCTTGCGTAGGTGCATAAACGTGAGTGCACTCGAGGGAATTTTCATCTATTTGCTCTATGAACAAGGCGAAGCGCGGCGTTGAGTTCCGCCACTCGGCACGCAATGTCTCCAAATTTGAGCGGAAAATGAGAAACGTAAAATGTTATAATGGAAGACTGCTATGTGCGGGATACAGAGTGAACCAAAAAAAATATTATTTTGTATTGCTAGCAGCGTTTTACACCAAAATTATAAGATCAAATCTGCAATATAATTATGAAATACAAAAAAAAATACAGTCGACTTGATAATCTCCTTTCCTTACAGAAGTCAGTTAAAAATATATATAAGTAATATATCATTTTCAACAACTACCTTTTAATCGTTCATACATATATCAAATAAATCAGAAGAAGATCACATGCTATATGAATAATATACTTTTCTTTCTCGCATGGTGTTAATAGCCGTATTTAGTTACGTTCCAGTTACGCTAAAACAAAATTGTTGGTTAAACAATTTGCAACGGTATATATTTACTATTTTTTTTATATTTACTATTTATTATGATTTTTATCAATGTTGTTTTAGACCTAATATTAGATTGCTTTGTATTTTTTTTTAAATCTGATTCACGCTGTATCCCGCAGACAGCAGGCTAGGCACAGGGAACCTAGTGTTAACACACTCCGTTCCTAGATGCGTTGCGTGGTGAGCGCCGGAACTCAACGCCGCTCAGAAAAAAATGAAAAATAATATTTTTGTAATATTAAAAATAATATTTTATATACATGCCTTTGTTGCATTTTATAGCTACCAAATCATTTTACTTCCAAATGTCTAGTACTTTATATTTTTTATTGAATAATATAATTCGAAGTTAAAAGAACATTAAGCATTGAATATAAATCAACAGATCGTTTAATATGATATTATAGAAAGGAACCCTCTTAACGTATCTTATTATATTGTTCAGTGGCCAACGAATGAGGGTAATTCTGTTCTGACATTAGCTTCCACAGCCATGACGTCTTCAGTAATAATGTTGTAAAATGCATCTCTTTTCGATTGTATGTTATACTGCAATTTCTCTGGTATATTGAATATATATTTTATTATCTGTGTCTTCTACCTATATAAAGTTTATGGTTGTTTGATCTTTAAAGTGTTATTTCAGTAGGCAAAGAGAACCTAGTGTTAAGACACTCCGTTCCTTATTATTCGTTGAATTTTCAAGACATTGCATGTTAAGTGACGAAACTCAACACCGCGTTTTTGACTACATACACAGAGCAGACAATTGAAAATATTCAAAAAATCATTTGAATCGATCCCTCAACCGTCGTATTACAGTCACACATATACCTCATATAATTAAGAAGATACATAAATAAAGCGTAGTAGTGCGATTTAACATTTTAGTTAAGATTAAAAATCAGCCGTGATTTGTGAAAGTGAAACCAGAAGATCCCAGCCTTGACCGCGGTCGGATTTGCATCGCAAATGAAATCCGAATGGAGCTTCTTGATTACCATTACCTACAACTTTTACTTGAACTTTCATGTCTTATAATATGATTTTTACTATTACGTGATCTTAATGATCTATAATCTTAGAATATATGTTTATGTTATTATATTTTTTTGGTTTCAACTTAAAAATGATAACTATGACGATGCTGATGATGATGATGATTAAGCCCCTTGCTTCATCATCATCATCATCAGCCTGTCCTCGTCCACTGCTAGACATAAGTCTCTCCAATGGAAGTCACTGTGCTCGATCTTCAGCTCTTCCAACAAAACCAACGCTTTCCTATCACTAAGTAATACAAACAAAAGAATGGATTTTACGTACAAAGTTAGTGTATTCAAGGTCAAATCCAGATTGGGGAAATTTTACCTCTATAATTAATTAAATAAACATCCTGTATTAAAAAAAACGCGTGAAAAGTTGAAAACTGTGCTATTTTATTGACTACCCCAAGGAAAAGAGTGGAGATGAAAGAAAGAAAGAAAGTGGAGATTATAACATAAAAGTTCCTAATAATAGCGTCAGCAAGTCGACAGAGACAATCTCTTTTACTTTTCGCAAATTAATGACACCGATTTGATTTTGTTTTTAAAATTAGAAGGTTTAAAAAGTGAGACAGGTGTAAAGCCATTATTCATCTCGGTGTATTATGAAATTTTAAAGATAAAAATTATAATATTAAAGATTATAAAAGTTAAAATATATAAAATCGTTGAATATTCAAAATGATTATATAAAATTACTGAATATTATAAAATTAAGTACGTTTACAAAAAACAAGGTACCGAGATATCCAAATGGGTAATAGTAATTCGCTAAGTTCATACTTTAGACCACCTTTTATGTTAAAAAGAGACGTATTTCTTTTTAAGTTTCACAATTACAAATAGTGTTTCTTAATTTTTTCTTAACTTTTTTAGTTTTTTTAGTTCTTTATCAAGTTAACTTCTTACGTGCTTTTGGATTGATTTGCTTTACGTAAGTATCTACATAACATATGTTTTAAATGAGGAGAAAATAAAGTGTATATTAACTGTATTATAATATAATATGTTGTATAATACATAATGTACGAAACAACGTTTTATAAAGTACTAATACATATTATGGAACATTACAACTTCCGTATAAGCCGGTATAATAACGTCAATATTGCATCAAATGGTCGTTTATAATACTTCATTTTCACTTTTAATACTTATTATAGTGGCCGTCGTGGCCCAGGGGCACAAGAGTGTGCTTATAATGCGATGGTTGTGGGTTTGATCCCCACTCGAGGAAATGAATTATTATTTATTAATATTTTCATTTCTTCGCTTTGACATCAAGACAAAAGCCCAACGTTGAGTTCCGGCACTTGACACGCAATGCCACGAAAACTTTGGCGTAAAGTGTGCAACGGAGTATCTTAACACTATGTTCCATCTATTTACCCTGATGATTATAAATTGTTTTTGTTAAATTTGAATTCACAAGAATATCTAATTGTTATCTTTAATATTGCTAGTAGATATTGCAGCTTGTAAAAGCCTATTTAGAAAAAGTAATATAAGAACACATCATCATATCAGAAGGTATATAAAAATAACTGTGAACTTGATACCATCGATATCGATTTATTATAAATTGTACAGAGAACTGATGACAGTTATGAAATAAATTATTTTTTATATAAATACATGAAACCGTCTTTTTCAACAAATTAGTATATTTCTTTCTCTACTTCACTCACCTTATATTCCTTTTTGGTACCTATCATTACATTGTAATGTTATATAAATAGTAAAATTTGAAGCAAAATATTATTTATCTTATTATTAAGGTAATACGACCCTATATTGGCTGGACTATTTTCAGCTCTTTTGTAAAATACCACAGCACCAAAGTATTATCAAAATCCTTACAACCAATAAAACCTATAATATTTGAATCATTTATTTGTGGATTTTACGCCAACTTTATGGTAACGGTCCTAAAAAGTCAAGTGAGTTCCAAGTTTATGTTTTAGTACTTCAATAACCCACTATTCTAGGTCTAAATCTAACGAATATGTTCTTTAAATAGTAAGTTTGCGTTTGCATCTTTAATTTCCACTTAAGTAAAACAATTGTTTTTGCGTTCTCTACCGCATTTATCACAGTACGTCACAAGCTAAAATATCATCCACACCACCTGGATACGTGGCAATCCACTACTGTGCGGTTTCGTAGGAGCTTTCTTCCACGCGCCACGGAACTTTGGAATGGCCTACCCGCGGCAGTGTTTCCAGGTCGATATGACATGGGTACCTCCAAAAAGCGGGTCTATCTCCATCTTAAAGGCCGGCAACACACCTGTAGCTCCTCTGGTGTTGCACGGGGTCGTGGGCGGCGGTAATCACTTACCATCAGGTGACACGAACGCTCGTTTGCCTTGTCCTTTTCCATTAAAAAAATACATTTTTACCATACGCTTATTATTTTTATCATAGATATTCCACATTCTATATGTTTCATTTTCATTCTATACTTTCGATTCCGTTTCTACTATTATCCAGATTATACTGTAGCTTGCGCAACTAAGATCGTGACACCGTAAAAGGTGATATTTAAATTAAATCTCAATTTATATGCTTTAAATATGTCAATTTTTACTTTCTATAAGCCTATTCTATATTCTTATTTATAAATTAAATATAATATTTTGATTCATACGAAGCATAGTTGGTTTAATTAGTAATGAATGAAGGCCAACGTTGAATGAATTATTCGTTGTTTTTTTTAAGTACACTGCAAGCTAGGCAGAGGGAACCTAGTATTAAGACACTCCGTTCTCCACTTTCTGCCGAATCCTGGAGGCATTGCGTGCTAAGTGGCAGAACTCAACGCCGTGCTTGTCCTCTACACCAGAGCGAAGGAATGGAAATATAAATTTAAGTAAATATTTCATCTCCTCGAGTGGGATCGAACCCACAACCAGTCGGTTTTAGTCACACTTTAGTACAGTCACACTTTGTGCCCCTGCGCCACGACTGGCCTCAATTTATTTATTTTATTTTTAAGTACATTAAAGCAGCGAAATCGATATAAATATACAAATATAAATTAATTTATAAAATTAAGCATATTTCCATACTTTTGAAATTCAAGAAAAGATATGTCTCATATTCTTAAATTTCGAAAAAAACTTATAAATTTTGAAACAACATTCAAAACTTTATTACTGGTGAAACAACTATTACTTTATTAAGTTGTTCTTAATTGGTGATAGTAAATGGATGTTTTCATTACTTTACACTCTTACCTGACCACGAGCTAAGTGTATTTATAATAGTGGTAATATAATTAGTTATAAATGACTCCAATAAATGTTTTAAAATATAAACAAGAATAAATAATGTAAATTAAAATTATTTTCGATATTTTCAAAATATATTGAAATAATTATGTCAGTTGTATGGAAAGTGTGTTAAGAGTCTTTTAATTTTTTTGAGATATAAAATTTATGCACATGAGGCCTGTCGTGGCGCAAGCACAAGAGTGTGACTGTAAACGCGGAAGGTTGTGGGTTCGATTCCGACTCGAGGAAATGAAATATTTAATATTTTCATATCCTCACTCTGGTAACGAGGCAAAGCGCGGCGTTGAGTTTCGTGACTCAACACGCAATGCCTTCAGAATGTGAATGGAAACTTCTGAAAGTGGATATACAGGATTAATCCACTTTCCGAAGTGAATCTTACAAAAAATTCTACGGTGTTCCATCGATGTAAACCGCATGATACAAAAGATTATTAGAGAAAATTAAAATTGTAAATGTTAACTATTATATTACTATTTTTATGGCGTGTTATACAAGCTGGCATAATAATAAAAAATCTATATCTATAAATTATTATTATAATATGCATAATTTACAAATAGCCACCCCGTCCATTGTTAAGTTCAAAGCTCAAATTCAGGTATGACTGTTGCCTCAGTACATCCGTCTCGCTCGCACACTAACGACACATGCGCAGGAGTCGATCAAGATTCGAGACTATTAGTAAGCGGGGCGACGTCGCCGTGATCGGTTGTTCGTGTACTATCGTACGATAAAAAATTAAAATTACGCCAATTTAACAACAAAATGACTGTGTTTCAAGTTTTTGTTGTAAATTCATAGTTTTGTGACGTAATAGTAAAGTTTTAGGCCATTCAGTGAAGTGTCAAGGTGATATTTTCGCGCAAATCGCAGCTGTCAACAAAAATTTCGAAGGATATTTTTAAGTGTATCGTGATGAAAAGCTCGTATAGCCATACATCCGCTTTATGCCACAACAATATTTTATTAGTCGTCAAATCTTAAGTGATTTTTACTTATTAGGCTATCATTATTTATGGAATACCCGCGTTTTAGCAGTTGTTAAAAAAAAAGTAACTTTTTAAATTATTCTTATCTCGTTTAGAGTATGTGAATATTGCAAGTCGAGTCAAGTCATGTTTGCGTGCACTACCCGAATGCCGTGAAAGTATTTTGGAGCGCTGTCTTCACGGTGAAGATTTTAGCATATTAATGTATGAGAGGCGAAGCTTTCTACGTCTACGTTTCAGTTCAGCATACATTACATAAGTTTATTTTGAACCATCCAAACACAATAACTTTTAATTAACAACAAACACACATTTGCCATAATTGATATGATTTTTTAAAATTTTAACATAATATCCAGAGGCCAGTCGTGGCGCAGCGGCACGAGGTGTGGCTGTAAAACCGAATGGTTGTGGGTTCGTTCCCCACTCGAGGAGATGAAATATTTACTTAAATTTATATTTCCATTTCTTCGTTCTGGTGTCGACGTTAAGCACGGCGTTGAGTTCTTAAAATGCAATGCCTCCAGAATTCGCTAGAGAGTGGGGAACGGAGTGTCTTAACACTAGGCTCCCTCTGCCTACCCTGCTGTGTGCGGGATACAGCGTGAAGCTGATATTGATTTTTTTTAACAATATGGTCCGTACCTTTTTTTCTATTCCATCAATCTTTTAATATTTTTGAAATTTTAAGTATATACTGTACTAAAAGCTAAATAATGAATAAATTAGTTTTTTTATTTGTTTTCTTTCTACATGCCTTATATATTAGTTGACTCGCAATGTTTGACATGTTCAATAAAAGAAACTATTTTAAATTAATTTATTACGTTACGCTTCGTACATTTAATAGGCCACTGATACATGAATTCCTTCAAGTTACTAACGTGTTATAATAAATAATAAAAAATAAATAAATCAGCTTCACGCTGTATCCCGCACGCAGCAGGATAAGAAGAGGGAACGTAGTGTTAAGACACTCCGTTCCCCACATATAATACATCAATCATAACTCTTTCTAGTCGCTTATGGATTAGAAAGTAACATTGATTTTATCAATTGAGCCGTATTATGATCGTGATTTACTGGTCCAATACATCTATAGTGTCGATGTTATCATATAATAATAGTGTGTGTTCTGTCAGACAGTCACGACACCATAGAAAGTTTATGTAAATAACATTTTTTTTATGGTGTTTTCGTCATAATATCAGTGATCAGTGCAATATATATATAACACATAATTTATTTTATATTTTAATATATTGGAAACAGATAAAATATATTTTTCTTAAAAGTATTATTTTTCTATAAATCAAAAGATATAGAATATAAAACATTTTTTTAAACGTAAACAATAAATATTTACTTACAGTTATAGTATAGTATATGGATATGTAAAATTTACGGGCATAAAGCTCTTTGATAATGGCCTCGTAAAAATTCAAGTCATGACTTCGAATATGAATGCAATATGAAATGAAAGGAACTCTATTGTCTACTACTTAAACAGCTAAGTGTAGGTACAGTACGGTCAACAAGTCGTGGCCGCCCTGAAGTTAGGTTTTCTGGACATATGTTTATTCTTCACGGGAAGAAATCAATCAAAAGTAAGACACGACGGGTTGTGGGTTCGATTTTACATCCGAACAAATTAAACATGTTTAATTTTTATTTATATAAAAATTTATTAATCAATTTTCTTTGCTCTGGTGTCGAGGCAAAGCACGGCGTTCAGTTTTGCCACTCAACACACAATACCTCCTGAATTCAGTGAAAAATGGGGAACGGAGTGCCTTAACACTAGATTATTTTTGCCTACCCGTGCTGTGTGCGGAATACAGCTTCACGCTAGAAAAATACCCTAAAATCTAATACGCGCAGCCATCTACAGATAACTTTAGGGCCACGACTTGTTGAGCGTACTGTAGATACATGAAGACTGAGTGAGTTATTTGTCTCAGTTCGAGTATTATCTCGCTAGTCTGCCTTAGTTTGCTTAAAGAAAAATCATCACGTCTTAACCTACGTGCTATATCGAAATTGGATATCGGTATTTTTCGAGACGTGAGCATTCATTGATATTTAACGTAAAATTAATATTATATAGATACATTATATGTGATATAACTTACTCTTAATGATCGAGACAAGTGATAAAAACTTAAGAAAAATGACAAGAGCATATTCGATAAAAAAACATTGTTCCTGGTTCCCAAATTATAACAAATATTTAACAGAGAATATCTACTAACTCTTTCAAATGACAACGCACAGTGTTATAATGATAAAAATATGTAAAAACCCACATAAATTGCAACACAGTAATATATTCTATAGATATAAACAAAACATAAATAAAAATATTTATTAAATTATGCATTAATATATTTTTCAAATACATCCAATTTGATAACATTTAGATATTTTATATTACATAGTAAATAACAAGTGGCCAGTCGTGGCGCAGTGGCACAAAGTGTGACTGTAAAACCGACTGGTTGTGAGTTCGATCACCACTCGAGGAGATGAAATATTTATTCAAATTTATATTTCCATTTCTTCGCTCTGGTGTCGAGGCAAAGCGCGGCGTTGAGTTCTGCCATTCAATACGCAATGCCTCCAAAATTCGGCAGAAAGTGGGGAACGGAGTGTCTTAATATTAGGTTCCCTCTGCCTACTCTGCTGTGTGCGGAATACAGCGTGAAGCTGATTATTAGTAAATAACAAGAAAAATATAACTTCTTGCAATTTTTTTTATAATTGCTATAAAAACTGATTTAGACACACGCGTGTCCAATTAACCTATTAAAGACTTCAACTTTTGTGAAGAAACTAACGCTTTGAGAGAAATAACTGAATTACATTTGCTTAGATATATCTAATTACTTAATAATCGAGCCTTTTGCGATGTAAAAGTTTGTTATATTGTATGCAAATTAAATTTTTAATTTGAGAAAAAAAAGTCTTGTTCATATTTCTTATTGTTCTTCTTAAAAATATTATTCGTTATATATTTATATATGTATGAATGTAATGCATTGTCTGGTTTGTTATTTCACCTTCATTCATTAATACTAGTAGAGTCGTGTAAGTTTGTAAATGTCTAAGCATAAGCTTGTGCTAGAGTTCGTAGTGGCGCAGAGGCACGTGGGCTGTAAAAGAGATGGTTGTGGGTTTGATTTGCATTCGAAAAAAGGAATTATTATTTATTTTTTTACTCTGATGAAAACACAAAGCGCGGCGTTGAATTCCGCCACTAAACTTGTCCAAAATTAATCAGAAAATGAAGAACGACGTATATTGGATGCAAATATATTTTATATAATTATTATTTATTATTCTTGATTTTAAATATTTCATATTGACATTTGACACGCTTTGCCGGCGTGGTATTGTTTATTGTTTGAACTTCTTTATTTTATCAGTATAAATTTTAATATTTTATTAAGATATTCTTAACAAATGAATATATATTTGATTAAATGTAAAAAAAATATAATTAACGTTAAGCAGTTATATCCATTTTGTTATTTCAATTGTTTTTTCCTTGTTATGTAGATTTTTTGTAAGAAAAATCGTTTTGAATTTTCTTTAAATATATATATCAAATTCTGATTCTAGATATGAATGCACAAATGTATAATACTTATATGTTATATTTAATATTTTTAAATAGTACGTAATAGTACATAGTTCTTACAAATATTTGCACAATAGTGGGCTTAAAGCTAAAAAGCATTCTCTACTATAGCTATTCACTGCACCCTATAATGTATTCCCTTCATTAATTGTTTTTTTTGAGTCACGCTGTATCCCGCACTCAGTAGGGGCAGAGGGAACCTACTGTTAAATACTCCGTTTCCCATTTCCTTCTGAATTCTGGAAGCATTGCGAATTGAGTATCGGAATTCAACGCCGCGCTTTGCCTCGACACCATCGCAAAGAAAATGACAATATGTAATATTTAATTTCGCGAATGGGAATCGAACTCACAACCTGACGCGTTTAAAGTCACAGCACCACGACTGGCTTCATTAATTATTTCTTATAACATATATATTTAAACATTAAAAATATTCCTTTTTTACCTGTCCTAGCTTTCCAGCTAAACGACGCTAGATTTCTAGCGCATACAAATCTTGCCAGGTATAAAGAATGATAATATAGATAGATAGGCATAGATTTCTCAAGTTCCTAGTTTCTCAGATATCGATGGCCAGTCCACTGGATATGTGGACCGATGAACTGGTTTCAACTTTATCAGTCTAGAAATCGGTTTCTAGTAATTCGATCATGCGTTTAGTAATTAAATTTTAATTTGCGATGCATGCTATTCACGTCGTAGAACGGATAACAATAATAGGGTTACACGAATATTTGAAGGGTTTGGGCTTGAAGCTTCACGCTGTATCCCGCATGTAGCAGGATAGGCAGAGGGGGCCAGAATTCTAAAGGCATTGCGTGTTGTATGGCGGAACTGAACATCGCGCTTTGCCTCATCACCAGAGCGAAGAAATAAATATACTGAATATTTCATGTCCTCGAGTGGAAATCGAACCCACAACCTGTCGCGTTTAGAGATACAAGCATGTGCCATTGCGTCACGACTGGCCTCAATTATTTAGAGTTTCTCGTTATATGCACGCTTAGATGATTTATTTACTAGAACGGTCTTTGTTTTTTATTAATTAATAAAATTATTATAAAATAGCCTTTGAACTAAAAACATATTGAGTGATTTTTTATTTAAAATATTTACATAAATATATATGTTTTTAATACAATTTATTTATTTTTGCCTAACAAATAAGAATGTGATATTATCAACCACCCGTGTTTACCCGACAAGGCTATGCTTTTCGCGCTTATTTTGTATGTAATATTTTTTATTACCTCATATCTCCAGAACCTCTGAACGGATTTACATCATTAAGATATCGTTAGATTCCTCTTAGCACCGACTATTAATCCTAATGCACTATTGGGCTTGTTTTTTTCTTTTAAGTTTTATTCAGACGGATTTTTTGTTTTTGATAATATTTTTTTACTTCCTGTCCAATCAAATATTAAGACTGAAACTACTGAATCTGCATATTAACTGAATCTGAATATTAAGACTTAGCTCTATGTTCTTTCTTAAACAAAGTATGCAATAAAATACCACCATCACGTTCAGCCAAGCGCGTCTCTATTCGCTATAATAGCGTCGATAAATTATAGGCTTTTCTATTATACGTTAGTAATTGTTACAATTATACTATCATAAAAAAATAATTTAGAAACATTTAGCTATTAAATATATTAAAATATTAATTCTTGCATTTATTTTTTTATACCGTCGGAGGCCGTTGTAGCGTAGGCACAGGCATGTGACTACAAACGCGACGATTGTGGGTTCGATGTCCACTCGAGGAATGAATTATTATTTATTAATATTTTTATTTCTTTGCTCTGGTAACAAGACAAAACGCGGCTTTGAGTTCTGCGACTCGATGCCTCTAAAATTCGGTGGAACGTGGGGAACGTTGTGTCCTAACACTAGATTCCCTCTGGCTACCCTGCTAAAGCTGATATTTATTTTTTTACGAAAACATGTTAGCTGTTAACCCACTTAGGAAATAAACATGAGTTCGTAAAACCAGACGCCCTTATATGAAGAAGCGATGCTTCTTTTACGCAATCACGATTCATAGAGCGTTTCACGTCTGTGGCAATCGAGAGTGGTTTACTTTATTATTTTTATAATAAAATAGTATAATATAATAGTACTTTTGTAGAAAAACTTTTATAAGATTTATAAAAAATTTAATTTAATTTTTTATAAAATTTGTAAGTTCTTAATACAATGGTAACTATTATTAAATATAGATATATAATGTTTAAGCAGTTTGACGACAAAAAATATAACTTTATTATTACTCAAGTAAAAAGTTATTTTAAAACTAAAAAGCAATATCCGCGTAATATAATTAAATAAATACTTGTAATTTTCATTGAAATGAGAAATTTAAATAACTTTAATCACAAATGGATCTTAGTAGATATTTAAAAAAATATATTAAATATGCCAGTCGTGGCGCGGGCGTATAAGCGTGTAAATGTAGCCTCAATAGGTTGTGGGTTCGATCCCGACTTGAGTAAACGAAATATTTAATATATTAATTTCTTCGCTCCGGTATCGAGGCAAAACGTGGTGTTGAGGTTCGCTACTCAAGACGCCGTATCTCCAGAATTCGGCGAAAACGGGAACTGGAGTGTCTTAACACTAAGTTTCCTGTGCCTATCCCACTACATGCGAGATACAGCGTGAAGCTGAAAAAAAAAACAAAAATCTATCAAAACACATCACTACCGCCAAAATAACAGTGAAAGTGTAGTAATAAAAATAACCGTTCCAAAAAACCGGCTTCTGTGTACCGAATAAGTAGCTACGTTCCATTATCTAATTATTGCGTAACGTAACAGTTTGCATTGATGGACTCTTGAGCCCCAGTTGTTTCCTCATGGACTGGTGGTTTGTGCAATTCGTGCTTACCGTCCGTGACGTATGTCTTATAAGTTATAATATTATAGCTAGTGAAATTTAGAATATACATTTTTTTTTATTTCTGTAAACGTGACGGTTGTGGCTTCGATTCCCGCTCAGGGGAGTGCATTATTTAATATTTTCGCTTCGGGCCTCGAGAAATGCCTTCCAATGCTCCCGATCTTAATGGGAACGGAGTGTCTTAGTACTACCAATTTACCAGATTACCACTGTTTTCCTAAAAATGTATAATGTATAATGGATTAAACGGATATTGAGGCCGTCGTGGCCCAGTGGTTCAGCGTCTGACTGTAAACGCGATGGTTCTGAGTTTGGTGCTAATTCGGAAAAAATATTATTCTAGATTTTTCAGGGAGACAAAGTGCATCGTTCCATTCTACACGCAATGCCTCAAAAATTGAGCAATGCGTGGAGAAGGGAGTGTCTAAACACTAAACTGTAAATTTAATGTTGTCTAGTTAGTGTTACCTGAATACATAATATCACTTACTAAATTAGAATGTAATACAACTACGTAGCCATAATCATTATTAATAAATAAATGTATAATTAATAAATCGATTAATTGAATATGCATTCGATTGAAATACAATATTCTAGTCATAATTATTAAAATGTCAGGAAAGGCTTGGTTCCAAGGCTGATATCAAATAAAAGTTAACCAGTCTATTAGTAATTATTTATTAATAATAATAGCTAGCAACATATCCAAGCAAGGAGTTATTAAGTATCATAACTATATTGAGACTATATGAGGCCAGTCGAGGCAAAGTGTGACTGTAAAATCAATTGGTTGTGGGTTCGATCCCCACTCGAGGAAATTAAATAATAATTTAACATTTATATTATCATTTCTTCGCTCTGGTGTCGAGGCAAAGCGCGGCGTTGAGTTCCGCCACTCCACACGCAATGCCTCCAAAACTTGGCAGAAAGTGTGGAACGGAGTGTCTTAACATTAGGTTCCCTCTGCCTGCTCTGCTGTGTGCGGGATACAGCGTGAAGATTTGTTTTAAAACTATACTTCCCATACTGTAGGCTAAAGCTTGTCATTTGTTTTATATACCATATCGTTGGTGTGATTCACAAGTTTCTTATGACCTTATGAGTCACAATATATTATGTCATTCGTGAACCAATATCTACGATCAAACTATAGTGCCTTAAGTTTTATGTCCCGGAACTTACTCTATGAACATATTAATTAATTTAAAAATCAATAAATACCTTTGTACACTTAATTCTTAATTATATTTAATTGGTCCCGGAAGAAGTAAAACTGTTAACGTTACATTTATTTTAATAACGAATATTGTTGTTGCATAAAGTATACAAATAAATAAAAAATATAACATTTTCATAGGAAAAAATGGAAAATACTTTTTTATAAAAATATAAATTTCAATGAAGAATATGAATTCAAACATTGTAAAAATGTGTTATATTACTTGTGATTATTTACAAAAAGACAAAATAAATATATCAGTGGATTTGGAAACATTATGAAAATAAAACATTACCCAGGAAAAGCGGTCATGGAGGACCCGTGGCTTTCTATTAATGACAGAACTATGGACTTAGTTTATGCCGCCAACTGGGTTGGGGCAAACAATTTAAATAGTTATAGAGACGATGATGAACAATCAAGAAACTCCAAATTTAATTCTATATCTCGAAGCAAATCTTGCCGTGATGTGGGACGTAGTGTTGAGAAAGAAGAAAATAACAATACCTTTTTACAATCAAGCCAAAGTTATAATTACAATGCTGGAAATGACAATATTTCCCAGTTGGCCAAATATCAACAAGATATTGAAGAAAAGGCAAGATCTAACCATAACTTTTTATCGCAAAATAAACTAAAACACAGCTATAGTTTTAAAGATATGCCTAACGGTTATAAACCATCCACGTTGCGGAGAGTGAAGAGAAGAAATTTTACAGAATGGGACATTGAAGCCTTTGGTTCTAACGGTTCAAACGATCGTCAAGCGCCAATTCCACCACAAAGAAAAGATTCATTGAAATATGCACATCGCCAAAGAAAAGTTGATTCAAAAAAGAACTATTATCCTCTCCCTGACCCAGGACCGGTGCCGCCTGACCCGTCCTCTGAATCATACTACGATTATTATGCAAGAGTCAGTCAGCAAAATAACGACACAGATAGTGATAAGATAAAACAAATGCAGAAAGACCCAAAAAAAGATAGACAAATTCTCAACGGTAATATGAAATCTAATGGGACCGTTCGTGGATATGGCAATGACACAATGTACCAAATAATAAATTCGATGGCAACATTAGATTTAACTCGTATTAAATCTAGATCAGGAAATAAGAACCTCGACATGGATAGTGAGGCGGAAGATTTAGGTTTATGTATGCATCCTATTAATGAATCGTTATCTACATGCGAGCAACTTCCTCAACACACAACGCAACCTGACAATGAGCGGAACGGACGTGCAGACAGCGTTAAACCTAGTTTTCGGTCAAAATCTTTGAGAGTAAAAAGTGAAGGAAGGGCACCTTTACGCGCTTATCTTGATACAACAGACCACGGTAGTAATGCGTACAGTGGTGTCACAGTTACACAACCAAAAAGAAATCTGTCTCCAAGTGAACAGCTGACCTTAATGCAAGGAGGAATGTTTCGAGGAAGCCACCCTCCCCCAGTTCCTGCAAGGGGGAACGGGTACCAGTCAATCGATTTAGGGAACGAAAGTGATTATCGGACTACAAATGGTGCTAGACAAATAAAACCAGATAAATACGGGAAGTTATACAACACAGTGAGAGTGAAAAGTGAAGATCGTTATGATAGATATAACGATATATTATCGTTTAACGCGCCTAGAGACCGTATTAGTGAAGAGCGTGTAGTGAATAATAATGGTGTATACTCGCGTAGTGCTAAGAGTTCGTCTAGTGGTTCGGATTCTGATTTTTCAATTCCTCGACCGAAATTAATAGTTCCTGTCCATACTTATGGAACGCGAAAACGAAGGACAGGGAACCTTTGCCAGCGAGATAGTAATGCAACCGAATCTTCTTTGGATGCTGGAATATTACTCGATGTGACTCGATTAGAAAATAACGATTCATTCGAGCATAATGACAACAAAAAGGTGGAATCAGGTAAATAAAATACATATCTATTAATATTAGTACTGTAAACCGATTGGTTGTGGGTTCGATCCTCGCTCGAGGAGATGAAATTATTTATTTACTTAAATTTATATTTCGATTTCATCGCTCTGGTGTCGAGGCTAAGCGTGACATTGAGTTCTGCCACTCAACACTCAATGCCTCCAGAATTCGGCAGAAAGTGGGGAACGGAGTGTCTTAACACTAGGTTCCCTCTACCTACCCTGCTGTGTGCGGGATACAGCGTGAAGCTGATAAAGATAAAATAAAATTTATAAGATAGCACGCTTTCATCTGACGGTGCTATACTTATCGTGTGTATCATATGACTTAGTAACAAATATGTAGATTGACTATGACATGTTGATCGATGTACGCGACAGAGATAACTGAGGATAGCTAACTGTTGCATATCGTTTATGTTCAAAATTTGTATATATAGTGTAATAAAATCTGTATGTTTGCACTTTACACTAAAAATTACTCATAAAACTGACGAGTTTCACTTTTTAAACTATTTAAATATTCGAGTTTCACTTTTGACAATATTTACATGTAACGTTAGTGGTTGTCAATTTTTGACTATACGTGATGATTGTGTAAAACGACAGGTTGTGGATTCGACTCCCACTCGAGGAACTTAAATATTTAATATTTTTATTTGTTCGCTCTGGTGTCGAGGTAAAAGGCGACGTTGAGTTTCGCCACTCAATACGAATTCAGTGGAGAGTGGGGAACGGCAGTGTCTTAATAGGAATGGTGTGTTTTAACACTAGGTTCCCAGGTTCCCCCTACAATGCTATGTGCGGGACACAGCATGAAGCTAAAAAAAATGTATCATAATATTGTCACAAAAGCAACTAATTCGTTTATTTACAATGTAGGTGCTAATGTCATAATTAAATATTATGACATATAATGATAACATAATATTTATTATAATGCAAATAACAGGTTAATTAAATATGAACATGTTACATATCGTATTGTTATAGAATCTCCGTGTTGTATATCTTCTTTTGTTTGAACAACATTATGTTTACCAAATATTTAGGTGAGTTAGATAAGTAAACTGAAATATTTACTTAAATGTATATTACCATTTCTTCGCTCTGGTAAAGCGCGGCGTTTAGTTCTGCCACACAACACGCAATTCCTCCAGAATTCGACAGAAAGTGGGGAACGGAGTGTCTTAACATTAGGTTTCCTCTGCCTTCCCTGCTGTGTGCGGGATACAACGTGAAGCTGGTTTTATTGAGTTTAATTTTGATTTTTAAATAAGTAAACTGTAACAGATGATATTGAACATTAGCTACGCTATGTGTTAAATGATAAAAAAATCCGTCTCGAGGCCGTCGTGGCACAGGGGCACAAGCGTGTGACTGTAACACGACGGTTGTGTGTTCGATTCCCCTTTTAATATTTCCATTCGTTCGCTCTGGTACTACTCAACACGCAATGCCTCCAAAATTTGGCGGAAAGTGGGGAACGAAGTGTCTTAACACTACTTTCTCTCTGTCTTCCCTGCTATTTGCGGGATACAGAGTAAAGCTGAAAAAAATAATCATAAAAAATAGATCATTTTTTAAATAACTCATTCAGATGATGACTTCACGCCTAAATTATCCCACAATAGATATCACAAACAAACATTCCTTTGTTGTTTTTTTACTAAGAATGGTCTTGTTTATAATCATTTAGAATCATAATATAAATAATTATAATGAATATTACGCATTATAATGACTAAAGATAATTTAAAACAATAAGAAAAGCTGAATGCACGTTCTTTGAACGGTGTTTTTGAACTTTCAACTCGTAATATTAAGCGAGTCACCTTGAAACACTTTCATTTGCAAAGCTAATAACTCGCCGTCGCTCGACTCGATCACATCATGTATCATGTTAGATAGTATTTGTACAGATATTCATTATATATTCGAAAAAAAAATTATAGATAATATACGAATAGATGCTGTCATTAAATTAACATATTACAGATTATAAAATGTTAATAATTACTGCAGCATTTTGCATTTTGAATCTGTATTTAAACGCTGTTGAATATGTTTTTTTTTCTGTAATAGTTATTTATTATTTAAATTGAACTTTTAAAAAAAAATATTATTGGTAAAAAATAAAAGAAAAGAAGGTTACAAAAGTTTAATTACAATACTTACATTGGAAAAAATAATAATATAAGGTACTTACTAATAAACAACTAAATGTAATATTTTATCTGTGCTATAGATATAAATTATTGAGCTATTTCATCTAGGCTGAATGGAAACAAAGAACAATGTGCTACTCAAGCTGTTGATGTATTCGCACGCTCGTTACCTTGAATTGATTGTTGCTACGATTTCAATTTAGTAGTCTATAATAAAGATAAAAATTAACTTTTCTCGTGTATATAAAATTAAGAATGCTACTATATAAAAGTTTAAGGTTACGTTTTATAACTTTACTTTTTATGTTTATAAGTTATATATTGGTTTGTTGAATTATTTATTTTTTTGGAGAAACAAACACAATATAAAGTTCACAAACATTACAAATTATTATATTTTTAATGGCTTTGATTATGTGGGAAAAGAGACGCAGACATCCCTTCTTTAAACCAAGTTCTTTATTTAGAAGGATATATTAAAAAAATATAAAAAATAGGTCTTAGAGAATAAATTACTGCTTGATCATATTATCTCAGTTATTTTCTTTATGCTTAAATTGCAAAACTTCGCAATATCCCGTCAAGATTTCTAACAAGACTGGTTATGAGTCAGTCATGAGAAACGACTTGTGTCTATATTAAAATATACGTTTATGGTTGTATATCAATAAATGAGTTCCGTTATATTATATTTTGGTTATTTATTGCGTTTATATATGTTTATACCCAATATCCTGTTAATATTAGAGTAAAATAAAAAATAATAATAAAAGATTAAGTGGCCGTCGTGACACAGAGGAGGTGATCGAGGAGGTGAAATATTTACTTAAATTTACATTTTCATTTCTTCGCTCCGGTGTCGAGGCAAAGCGCGGCGTTGAGTCGCGCTACTCAACACGCAATACCTCCAGAATTCGGCCGAAAGTGGGAACGACGTGTCTTACCACTAAGTTCCCTCTGCCTACCCTGCTCTGTTCAGGATACAGCTGATTTATTTTTTTAAGATTATTATTTAAATAATAATAGAAAACTAAATCATTTTTTTTTCTATTATTTTAACAGAGGGAAGAGTGGAAGTATCACGCGAGAACAAGTACCTAAGCACAATGGCTCCTGGCAAGGTGTTCGGTGAGCTGGCCATCCTGTACAACTGCAAGAGAACCGCCACCATCAAAGCAGCCACCGATTGCCGGCTGTGGGCCATCGAACGCCAGTGCTTCCAGACGATCATGATGAGGACTGGTCTGATACGACAGGCCGAATATACAGATTTCCTTAAGAGGTTAGTCAGTTTAGCTTTACAAATATAATTGCACTTTTTTGTGGTTATGTTTGGTTGATAAGGATTATTTCGAAATTTGAAAAAAATGTAATAAATTTGAGGCTGTTGTGCAGGGGCACAAGCCTGTGACTATAAGCGTGATGATTGTGAAGTTCCAGATTCCAGGTTCCCTCTGCCTAGCTTTACAGCTTAAAGTAAAAAAAACTTAAATCCCCCATTGTTAAATAGAAAATATAATTAATGGAAATATCTCAAGTTAATATTAAATTCAATTATAGTATATTAAATGTCGTCGGAGTACGACATCGTCACTTTTTACATAAGTTTTGTCAGTATAAACGTACCTATATAAGTTCAAAAAATATATGTACACTTACTTAGAGTATAATTTGCTTTTTTGCCTCTCGTTGCCTCTACATTAATAATATATCTAATACGAAATATTTAGAAACATGAAACTGTAATAACTTTGACTTTTCGACACATCATTAAGAAATATTGCTCAAAAAACATATTAATCTCGTTGATGTGAGCAAAAAAGTAATTTCACTACACTATTATATACACACATCCGACATTATTGGTACATGTAAATGCTATACTTATGTAATATAGTCATTATAAATGTGAATATGCAACCTGAGCTACGCACGAACGGGCAAATCTAAAAGACCTTTATGGCGAAATTCGAAATTAAAACGACGAAAACGTCAAACGAATATGTATTTGAGGCCAGTCGTGGCAGGCGTAAACGCGGATGTCAGTGGGTTCGATTGTCTCTGCGATGAAATAATTAATATTTTAATTTGGGGTCGAGGCAAAGCGCGGCGTTGAGTTCCGCCAGTCAACAACTCCAAAATTCGGCATTAAGTGGGGAACGGAGTATTTTTTTTTAATTGATAATATATAATATTTACTTGATACTATACTATATAATATTGAGGCCGGTCGTGGCGCAGCGGCATGAGGTGTGACTGCAAAACCGACTGGTTGTGGGTTCGATCCCCAATCGAGGAGATGAAATATTTACTTAAATTTATATTTCCATTTCTTCGCTCTGGTGTCGAGGTTAATCGCGGCGTTGAGTTCTGCCACTCAACACGCAATGCCTCCAGAATCCGGCAGAAAGTGGGGAACGGAGTGTCTTAACACTAGGTTCCCTCTGCCTACCCTGCTGTGTGCGGGATACAGCGTGAAGCTAATTTAATTTAATTTTTTTTTACTATATAATGAAACGACACGTACACACAAGAATCTCAACTTCATATTAGACTTTCATTCTGGTTTTATAAAATCATCTATTTTTGAAACAGCTATTTCAGTTTCGTTTTTTAACGCGATGTTTACGTCGGTTCGGTCATTAACATCACTACTGGCCAGTTCATAAGGTTCTACTCTTTCTTCCGGTTGTTTACGTAGTGCTATCAATGTTTACTTTTACACTTTCGTGTGTTTGTCTTTGCCCTATTTTTAAACGTACGTTTAACGATTGTTTAAAAAAAAATAAAGAATTAAAATTGAATAGTTGCTATTAAAAACTAACTAAACTAAAAAAAAAACATCTGTTTTGTTGTTAGAACACTATTTAGGTATGTTTTTTTAATTATTTATCACCTTTTTATGGTATTTTTTCTTTTATTTAAAGGTAGGCGGAAAGCACCTAGCAGAGTCACTTTGTTTTTTGTGTTCAGTTTGTAAGACACCGCCTTGCTTTATTACGTACTAGCATTGGGACGACGTCTCGTTTTTTAGCCGAAAAATGAATTGTTTCGATCGGGACAGGCACAGTCCCGCTTTTCACGGATTTACGTACTGTGATTTTTTTTTTAATTACTTTAAGATTTTAATTCGTTAATAATCATTTCATAAAAATATAAATAATCTTTTCATAAAAATACAAATAATCTTTTCATAAAAATACAAATAATTTCGAAAAAACTTACGAATAATATTCGTAAGTTACATATATAAAACTATTCTGAAGACTTAAATACTTTACATATGGTAAACCAAAACAATATACTTTAAGTACAGTGATGTCTTTCTATTATTAAACATTTTATACTGATATCTATCACTATTGAAAGCTTTACTTAAAATTCAAATAGTTAGATATACAACAAATTAAGTCCTCCTTATTTAAACTTCTTGTCCCGCTTTTGGTGAAAGTTCAAAAATCCCCCTATTCAAAATTAAATTTAAATTAAATTAAAAAAAAAAAACCCCTCTATTCACCGTAAAAAAATCTAGCAACACTGTTACGTACGTACATAGTATCCTACATCATTCAATGGCATGTGATCTCGGTGATTGCTTAATTATTTACCACTTTAGTTTATATTAAAATTGCAGTAGGTAAACTTAGTTTTAAAAATTTTCTTTTTCATACAAATAGTGCATTAAGAGGTGATACATTTTGTATTAAAAAGAAAATTAGCTTCACGCTGTATCCCGTACACAACAGGGTAAACAGAGGGAACCTAGTGTTAGGATGCTCCGTTACCCACTTTCCGCCGAGTTCTAGAGGCATTGCGTGTTGAGTGGCGGAACTCAACGCCGCGCTTTGCCTCAACACCAGAGCGAAGAAATGAAAATATAAATGTAAATAAATATTTCATTTTCTCGAGCGGGGATCGAACCCACAACCAGTCGTTTATTTGTGCCATTGCGCCACGACTGGCCCCAACACACCATTTTAGATATATTACATACAAACCCCGCATATACATGTATGCACAAGACATAATTATTACAATATCGTTCTCGAACACAAATCACAGCAAGAAGGCCTTTCCCCGACAGTGACATATTATAGCATTCAGTATTCACAACACAAACACAGTACTTACATTTTGATTTTCAAGATTTTTTCTTACAAATTAAAGCGATTGTATAAACAAAGAGGTGATGAAACCGTCTGTTTGTTGCCCAAGAGGCGTGTGCGATACTTTACGAAATATTTGTCACGCTGCAACTCATGCAGTCGTGACATTTGAATTTTCAATCCTTTCACTGCTGGTCCGTATGCTGTATCGTTCTAGGAAGACTGGACTGGAGTGCGTCATGGTCACCGCCCATACGTTGTTCTTATTGGTCTTGTATATTCTTATATTATGTTTTATACAATTTATAATTAGTGTTCACTAATATATAATAATTTAAATTGTAGCTGTAAATATTATAAGAGTAAATGCTATACTTACAAAAAACCCGTCAAGTGCGAGTCGAACTCGTATTGAGGGTTCCGTACCAATTTTAGGATTTACGTCAACGACAAGTATAACTTATAAAAGTTGATAAACTTAGTTGATTGTGTTATTCCACACTTGTAAAATGTGTTAAAAATATTTTAAATAGCATTCTCATTTGCCAGACCATAATTCTTACTAAATATCTTTGGGTAGCGGAAATTTGTAAAAGTCTCCCTACAGAGATGCTAACAACATAAATAAGTTGTAACAAGCGTATAAAAATTTCGACGTATCTTGATGAGGCTTAGTGGTCAGAGTGCCTGATCGGTTTCCAGGAGGCGCGGGTTCGAATCCTGCTGCGTTCAAATTTTATTACGTTTTCTAAATAAGTATTAGTTGATAGGTTTGAGTTTGAAAAATATATATCTATTAGATGTAGAAAGATCTGTAACGTAGCGTATGAAAAAAAAAATAAAATCGATATTTTTATTCTGACAGAGGATAACATGCAGGAGATGTAAAGATAATAAACCTGTTAGGTTCAATATATCAAAACTCCGCGACCAATACATTTGAAGCGCCTTATTTATTCTTATAAATAAATGATGAGAGACACGCATTGTTTAATTTTGCTTGAAACAACTGATGTCTAGCTAAGATACAGTACGGTCAATAAGTCGTGGCCACCCTGCACTTAGGTTTTCTGTGCATATATTGTTCACTCGGAAAGAAAATATATTTTTTTGCGATCTACAGCTAACTTCAGGTTGACCACGACTTCATGACCGTACTGTACATCCATCCTAATTCTAAGAATGAGTTCATTTGTGAGGACGAAGATTACAGTGTTAATGATGATTACAGAATGCGACGGCCGAAGCTGTTTTCCTATTAACGCTTCCACTGCCTCGACATACTTCTCTGACATGTATCTATATGCAATTATATATCTATTTATCAGTTCGCTGCTATAATCAAATATAAGGCAATATTATGTAATATTTATATACTTTAAAATACCACGGCGTTGAGTTCTGCCACTCAACACGCAATGCCTCCAGAATTCGTGTCTTAACACTAGGTTCTCTCTGCCTACCCTGCTGTGTGCGGGATACAGCGTGAAGCTGATTTATTTTGATTTATTAAAATACTTTAAGGCCAGTCTTGGCACGTGTAAACGTTGTGGGTTCGATACCTAGTCGAGGAAATAAAATATTTAATATTTTTATTTCTTCGCTCTGGCGTTAAATCGCGGCGTTAAGATCTGCTATTCAACATACAATGCTTCCAGAATTCGGTGGAAAGTAGAGAGCGATGGTCTTAACACTAGGCCTTCTGCCTACCCTGATACTTGCAAGTTAAAAAAAATTGAATACTTGCAAATGATGGCTGTGGCATTTAAATCAGGTTATAAACTCATTATATTCATATCATATCAATATTACATAACTTATATTTTTTGGAACAGTTAGAGTGAATGTTGTTGTGTATATTTTAAGAAAAATATACTAATCTACTGTAAAAAGGAAAACTTAACTGATCTCGATGTGATTGCAACAATCAAGAGCATTAATTATCTTATTTCTATTGAAACTACATAGGTATGTCTACGTTTAATATCATAATAACCATTTGTTAACAATTACAGTTGCGTAATAGACACTCAGTTATATAATTGTATCACTTATTACTCCATTGCTACAAAAAGAGAGTTATTATCAAAATAGCGTAATATGGAGGCCAGTCGTGGCGCAGTGGCACGGCGTTGTGTTTCGACAATTTAGTAGAAATTTGAAAACAGAAATGTCTTAATGGGAATGGAGTATAGTTTTCTAGGATACAGTGTGAAACTAAATTATTATCTATGAATACATAAAAAAAAACATATTCAATATATTTGGATAATTGATAACAAACATAGCCGAACAATTTTCAATTGTGACTAACACACAAACACCAAATTTTTTACTAAACATGAAATACACAAAACACACAATATTTTGTGTACAAAATAGTGACTTTATAATTTTCTTTATCAGTACCAACTGTGCTTGCGCTCTACAAGGGCAAAACCTATATAGCCTAGCCCATTTCTATTTATATAGCCTACCCTATTTCTTAATCAACAGCCAACAACCATATTAAACTCCCACTCCTTGAAGCAATGAGAGTTTAAACTGTCGACCAGCTCCATAGTAGGTATGTAGGTAACTATAAAATTGTGTTGTATATTAGTAAAATGGTCACGAATTCGAACTCGCGTCTCAGTTTTGTGGGTTGACATCGTTAAACGACATTAGTTGTGGTTTGTTACTGTCGGGTTTGTAGAAAACGATGGCTTAACAGTTTGTGCTTTATTTTTTATTTGGTTTGTACTGTTTTGGTTTAGCATTTTTTTGTTTACTTTTGATTAAGTTATGTATTTAGGTCATTGTTAAAATATGTCTGTTGTGGCACAGACAACAGATTTAGTAAAATTATTGTATTATATTCTAATCAATAGACAAAGATCAAGTATTCGATTTAAAGTAAGAGTATTGTCATTAATAGGCTTAAAAATGGAAATAAAAAAACCGATTAATTGCGAGTCGGATTTGTCCAGGGTCGGGTTCCGTACAATTATTTATAAAAACCGCAAACAATCTCAGCTGACGGAACAGAGTTTAGTAATAGATTACCGTTTGAATCTTTAGGTACGGAACCCTAAAAACGAAGCGATTTGTCAATAGATAAGATTATAAGAAATACTTATTTGCTTACAATGCGAGATAGAAATAAAGAAATATGTAATGAGTATTAATTTTTTTCTTAATTATGTAATCCATCAAATTATACGGTACATACATATGTATATAAAAATATATTTCTCGATCACATTGTATAAATAAATCATTTTATTCCAGCGTCAGCGTCGTGTATACGTGTTGTGACCTTGATATTTGAATTACATACATTCACTGTGGCTTGTAAAAAAGAAAAACAATAATATTACACACTAAGGTCACTGTACGTAACGCTTGCTTAAAATTTTTTAGTTTTGTAAATAAAACAATAAAGCTATGAGAATAATATAATACAATGTAGGTACCACCAGACTATAGAGATTATTCAAAAATTTAAAATTACAAGTCATGGGCTCGCAATAGCTGAACAAAAAATAACAATTTTATATATGCCTTTTTGTTTGTGGATTGATGGATTCTTTTTTTCTTTTTAAGTCACTAGTAAGCATCTTAAGCAAAGTAAAAAGAGATATCTTTAATATCTTTCATAAAATAATTAAATGAGCTTCACGCCATATCCCGCCCACAGCAAGGTAGGCAGAGGGAACCTACAGGCAGCAGTAGTAGGCAGAGTATTGCATATTTACTAGCGGAACTCAACGCCGCGCTTTGCCTGGACACCAGAGGCAAGAAATGAAAATATACATTTAAATTAATATTTTATTTCCTCGAGTGGGGATCAAACCCACAACCATCCGCGTTGACCATAATACGCGTTGGCCATAAATTTTATAAAATTACTCAAACAAATTCGATTTTACTTGTAAATTCCATTGGAAAAAGTTATTCTGTTACCGTTCTCAATAAGCCACTGGTTTTTGCTACAAAATGCATATTTGATGAGGATCACTATTATTTTCAAATATTGAACCTTGTGAAACCGCTTTCGATTTACAGTCCTCGCACTTTATGTCAGTACTCGTTGACCGTGAAAACAAAACATACGTGTCGATAGTAGCCAAATATTTCGTTTTAAATAGGATAAACTGGCTTTGTAGTTAGTACTCGTTTTTTTTACACTAACCTAGTAAAGTTTATGTAATTATATGTATGTAAAGATAAAGTAAACGCAGTTCGCGGTATATGATCTCGAGACCTAACATATTCTATAAATCTCATGTGCTAAGAATATACAAAAGAACAAAAAGCTAATTTAAGGGTGTTTCGATATTATTAGCAAAGTTCTAATATTAAAAAAAGTTTTTTTTTCGCTTAGACACTAACCTCTCTCTGATAGTAATATTTATATTTACTCATAGTTCAGTAATCATCTTCACGCTGTTCATATCCCGTACACAGTAGAGTAGGCAGAGGAATCCTAGTGTTAAGACACTCCATTCCCCACTTTCCGCCGAAATCTGGTGGCATTGTGTGTTGAGGAACTCAACGCCGCGCTTTGCCTCGACTCCAGAGCGAAGCAATGAAAATATAAATTTAAGCAATTATTTCATTTCCTCGAGTCGTAATTGAATCCACAACCAGTCGAATTGCAGTCACATTTTGTGCTTTTGCGCCACGACTGGCCTCAATAATTAAATTAAATAATTCAGTAATAAATCATGTGTTACTCTTGGAATACTAAATAATTACAGTACAAAGTATCTATTCACTATACAGACTCCTCGTAAGCTTATTCTAATTCAAGAAAATTGCAGATAATTTATATTTATAAGTTTTAAAGTAGCGTGTTTAAATGTGTCAATAGCATTGTCACCCTACTTACCCCGTTCGTTGGCACTCGGAGCCTGTTCATAATGTATCGTTATAATAATTGATGTTGCCAGGCCAGGCTGTTTCAATATTGCCATTTTTTACTGCATAATAATATACATACTTTTTTAGTATTACTTTTTTAAATTATTAAAAATAACTTAGTAAAGTTAAATAAATACACCTGTGACATAAAGTAGAGGCCAGTCGAGGCGCAGCGGCACGAAGTGTGAATGTAAAACCGACTGGTTGTGGGTTCGATCCCTGCCACTCAACACTCAATGCCTCCAGAATTCGGCAGAAAATGGGGAACGGAGTGTCTTAACACTAAGTTCCCTCTGCCTAACCTGCTGTGTGCAGGTTACAGCCTGAACCTGTTTTTTTTTTTGTGACAAAATATTTATTTTTAATCCTTTATGTATTAAATATAGAATACTTAACATATAATAAAATTGTTCTTAAACGATATTTATTATAATATTAATTATAAACAACTTTGTTAGATAAATTAAGTCAAATTTACGGAAAACGGCTATTTAATATTTATAGAATAGATAATAATAATTAACATTTGACTAATTTAATGCTTTAGTTAGACATAAACAACGCCTAACTGGAGCAAGTCATTATTTTAAATGTTTTTCAATAGTGTGACAGCGCTAGGTTATTTTATTATCTAGGCAAAAATATACTGTGAAGGCTATCATAGTCTTTTGAATATTTACTCAATTATTATAAGGATAGGATATTTTAAATTTATATTTGTATATTTGTGTATAAGCATCATTTTTCTTCTTCTTCGTCGTTTTCTTTCATTACTGAACGTAGTACCCGTTGTGGTAGGTCCTGGTGGAGGTGATCCAGGTGATAACAAGATGCATCCAGGACTCTTTGTCTGTGCTACCAACAATGTTTTTGGACATTATCAGACTGTCTTCGAATTATGTAGCTAAAGTATAAGAGAATTAGTTGATAACTGGTAGTGGAGAGTCTGATTTGGATTTTCAGCTGGCCGAGGTTTGACTTTTAGGTCCATTATGCTGTTCATGGAATTCGTAGCATCTGCTTCCAGCATCATATCTCATAGGCAATATTGAATGTTGACCAAAGCAAATTCAAAAGCTTTTTGGTTAGTGCACTCAAAAAAAATGTACTTTAGAATATTAAAATATACTAATTTCTAAAAGATGGAAATACAAATCTTGGAAAGTATAGATAATACTTATATTTTATGTTAACATCAACTGGAGTTATCTCCTTGACTAATCTATACTGATCGAGATTTTTTTGGTCTTATTTAGATACGGCCTGGGCTTCTTAAAAAACAAATGGTAACTTTGATTACAATACAGATAAAGTATCGGCTTACGCAGCTATCAAGTGTCAAAGATATCAAGTATTAATAACTTTTTAATTTTCTCCACCCAGACACCTTTAAAAAGATTAAAACGAATCGTTGAGGTCTTGTCAAACTGAGTAAGTCCATGAGTTTAGAAAACGTTAATGTTAAAATTTGTATAATTCTTTATTGCATTCAAAAGAAATATAAATACTTTTATTCACTACTTACATTGAATAAATAAATCATTTTAATTTTTTTTCATGGCGAGTGGAGAGTTTAACACTAGTTTTCCTGTGCTATCCTGATGTGTGCGGGATACAGCGTGATACTGATTTAATTTTTGTAATTTTTTTTCAACTTGGACACCTCTTCTATTTTTGCTTGGAAAATAAAAGAAAAAGTGATATATTCCTACGTTCTTTCCGCTCACACTACAAAATGCAACAAATACATGAAATTCTAAATATTAAATATACATCGTGAAGGGACTTTGATAAACTCGTACAGCCTGTAGTAGGTATAGCTAATGTTGATTGCACCATTTCCTTTATACTGATCGAATATAATTATTACACGATAATGGAGCGGATGCTGCACTTTCGAATGTATTTATGAAATCCTCTCTTAATTATCAATATACAATATTCTAGGCCTATCATCCGTACAGGGGAAAATTAAGTATTTAATTTTCTCTACTGCTAACAAGGCAAAGTGCGGCGTTGGGTTACGCTAGTCGAAGTACGGAAGTATCTTTATATACGCTTCCCAGGTTCCTTCTTCTATGTGTGCTTAAATACAGCGTGAATCAAAAAAATATATTATTACATTTTTTTTACGTTACAATAAATTTCACTGAATAAAAAAAATTGCTATTTATTTAACTCACAGTTATTTTTTAAAAATCCTCTACGTATTTACCATAGAAATGTTATATATTTTTTGTTATCTTAACGACATATCCCTATAAAATGATGCAATACAGAAAACTAAACTTATATTTTGTTAAACAGTGTGCCGATCTTCAAAAATCTTCCAGAAGACACCCTCATAAAGATCTCTGATGTTTTAGAAGAGACACACTACCAGAACGGTGATTACATCATAAGACAAGGTGCTAGGGGAGATACATTCTTTATCATCTCTAAAGGACAGGTAAGATACTTTTGTTACTATATACTATGTATATCAGCGGTTAATTTGTGAGTATATATATAAAAAAGTAATTAAATTTTGATGCCAGTCGTGGCGCAGAGACACAAAGTGTGACTGTAAAACCGACTGGTTGTTGGCTTCGATCCCTACTAGATGAGATGAAATATTTATTTAAATTTATATTTCCATTTCTTCGCTCTGGTGTCGAGCAAAGCGCGGCGTTGAGTTCTGCCACTCAATACGCAATGCTTCCAGAATTCGGCAGAAAGTGGGGAATGGAGTGTCTTAACACTAGGTTCCCTCTGTTTATTCTGCTGGGTGCGGGATACAGTGTGAAGCTGCTGGGTGTGGGATATAGCGTGAGGCTGATTTAATTTTAAAAGTGAATGAAATCCCTGACTGAATTATTAGAAAAAACTGTAGGTATCGATATGATAAATAGAGATGAGAGACAAGTATGTGACTGTAAACGCGACTGGTTGTAGGTTCGACCCCCGCTCGTTGAAATAAAATATTTCGTATTTTTATTTCGTATTTTTATTTCTCTGCTTTTGAGGCAAAAGCGCCGCGTTGTTTTCCTCTACTTAACACACAATGCCTCTAGAATTCGACGGAAAAATGAGAAACGGAGTGTCTTCACAATAGGTTTTCTCCGCCTATTCTGCTGTGTGTAGTATACAGCGTGAAGCTGATAAGTATCCATATGATCTCCTTGTAAATTCAACTACGAATCGTACTCATGTTTTATTTAAATAAATATATTAAACCAACAAATCCAAGCATCCGTCTTATATAAATTAACTTTTTTTAACTAAAAAGTGGTATTAATACTCAAGAATTCAAATTATATATTTTTTTGATTATATAATATTCGAATATTTTGTATACAGATATTACGAAAACAGTATTTAAAATTCCTAGAGGTAATAATATGACGTCTAAACATCAACAGTTTCACTTTCGTTTGGACTTTCGAGACAAGCTCGACCACGCCCCAATCCAATGTTTTTAAAAAGTATACGTACTTGGAATATCTTAAATATGCACTTTTCGGTTTATTACGAAGCACATATTAATCTAAAAATTTTAAAATATATAATAAAATTGTAATTAGAATATAATTAGTATTTCATATAATTTAAAATATATTTTTTACAGATTATGTTCATAAATTATTTATTTGATTGACGCACCAAAGCTATAGTTGTAATAAGAAAAAAACAAACAAAAAAAATCATATTTTAACAAAAGAACAAGAAAAAATCCTTATATATATTGCTTTAATTTTCCTTATAAAGGTATGTTATAGCTCACTTTAAATTAAAAGAGTTCCAGACAATTATTGAGGCCGTCGTGGCGCAGTGACAAAAGCTTTTGACTGTAACACGAAGGTTGTGGGTTCGATCCCAACTTGAGAAAATGAATTATTATTAATTAGTATTATCATTTCTTCGCTTTGGTACCAAGGCAAAAACGCGGCGATAAGTTCCACCACTTAACGCGCAATAGAAGGTGGGGAAACCGAGTGTTTTACACTAGGTTCCCTCTGCCTACCCTGCTATATGCGGGATACCGCGTGAAACTGGAAAAAAAAAGAAATAAAATCATGCGAGAGCTTTTTGAATGACTTTGAAATTAATTTTGTCCGCGTAGAAACGGTGATTGTTGGAATAAGTAGTTCACCTTGGCATTTAACTGAACCTCTATACTTTGCACATTCATTCGATCTAAAACAATTTTTATGCAGCTATTTAAATTAACTTTACTCTTATTGCTATATTGTTTTTTAATTAGTTACTTTGGCTACTAGGTCGGATGTCGTGAGTTCGATTCCATATTGCTTTAGGATATTAATGTGATTACAATATTAAGTATTTTGTAAGAAAGTCGTGGCGCAGGGGCACAAAGTGTGATTGTAAAACCGACTGGTTGTGGGTTCGATTCCCACTCGAGGAGATAAAATATTTACTTGAATTTATATTTCCATTTCTTCGCTCTGGTGTCGAGGACGAGCGCGGCGTTGAGTTCTGCCACTCAATACGCAATGCCTTCAGAATTCGGCAGAAAGTGGGGTACAGAGTGTCTTAACACTAGTTTCCCTCTGGCTACCCTGCAGTGTGCGGGATACAGCGTGAAGCTGATTAATATTAGGTATTTTTTAAATATTATATTATAAATGGGTGTATATTTTATGTAAATATTTTCAACAATACACTCATTTGATGCCATATTAACGAAGTGGACAGATATTTAACTGTAATCGGAATGGTTGTGGGTTCGAAGAAATGAAATATTTATTTACATTTATATTTTCATTTTTTCGCTCTGGTGTCGAGGCAAAGCGAGGATTGAGTTCTGCCACCCAACACTTAATGCCTCCAAAACTCAGGGAAAAGTGGGGAACGGAGTGTCTTAACACTAGGTTAGGACTCCCTCTGTTGTGAGCGGGATACAGCGTGAAGCTGATTCAATTATTTATAAATTTTAATTTAGATATTGGTTAATTCATCAGATTATAATGATAACACCGGCGCTGTAACTTTGCTTTACTTAAAATTAGACAGCCTTAAAGCTAAATTATATTAATATTTTTTGTATATTAAAGTATATCTTTAATATATCATGTTAAAGTTTTAGAAGCTAACCTAATTAAAATAAATGACGTTCTGCAAGGCGAACCTCCTTATTGAACAACTTATCCTATAAACGAATGTAATTTTTAACTACATAACAAGTATACTTAGGCCCGCATTTATAAATCGCTTGCAAGTCTGAGATCGATCTTGAGAAGCTGTTCACTGAAAACGGCATCTCAAGATCGATTTCAGACTTGAGAGCGGTTTAAAAACTTGAGTCTAAGGTATGTAGTGATAAATATAACAGTTTCAACAGTCCATCGCGCCTATGACGAATGATTTCTGTGAAAATAGTCAATAACATTAGTGACTTATTAGCGCGAGACTAATGCAGTTTCATGAATATAAAACAGTTGGATGTTGCTGCTGTTGTCGTTTTTTTTTATTGGGGAAAAAACAACAGGCTCTCAGGTGTACGTGTCTTTTTTTCTGCGTTTTTTTTTTAATTAGCGTTTATAGTGTGTTTCTTTAAAGCCATTGACATATTTCTAAGGTTTCTTATAAACTAAGGTGACTCTTTCTCTTATATAGTGTTAGTGGTGTATTATTATTATTTTTTTTGACATTTTTAAAGTGTAAATTCACACTTAGGAAAGAAAAAAGTGCATTATTAATAGTATGATTTTTTTATTCCTTTTAATAGTATTATTATTATTTAATTATTATTTAATTATTATTATTATTTAATTATTATTATTATTTAATTATAATAAGCCCTTAGATGTTATGTTAATTGTAATAGTATATAAACCAAAATTGAAGGTATTGCTTGTCATTTTAACTTCATGTGTAATTGGTACCTACTCGTAAGTAGATAATTGATATTTTAGCATCACGCTGTATCCCGCACACTGCAGGATAGGCAGAGGGAACCTAGTGTGTTGACACTGTTCCCCACTTTCTGCTGAATTCTGGAGGCACTGCGTGTTAAGTGGCAGATCTCGATATTTTAGGAATTTCACATAGTCATTTTCAATAACGGAACTTCTACAAATTGCTTAATCAAGTAAATTATAAGTTAGAGTAATATGGAAGACACCTTTAATAATAAATAAAAGAAAATATTATACTAAATTAATGTAGTATTAATCAATTTAAAGTGATGCCTTCGTGGCGCAGTGGTGCAATGTTCAGACAATGTTTGTAATGTACTTGGCTGCTACTGATTTTGCGATTGTAAACACGACGGCCGTGAGTTTGATTCCCACTCTGGAGAAATGATTATCATTAAAATGTTAAATTTTACTGCTTTAACTCAATACGCAATCTTTCAAAAGTGCGGAAAGTTTAGAACTGATTCTAATAATTCTGCCTACTCTGCTTGGATTTATATAGTTTTATTAGTAAGTTGAAATTATATAATCCATTTAAATTTATATTTTCAAAAATAATATAGAATTTATTGGAAACATGAATAAACATACTGTGTTAAATGTTTTTATTTTATGTTATTATCTTTTTGGTATTATTAATAGTATTAGAACACCATTAGTTTCGATTTTTCGCTTTTAGTTTTAATGTGTTAACATTAGAGAATATATCAAAATTAGAAACAGGCTTTAGACAAAAGGCCAGAGCCGCCTGTTTGCAAGGTCAGCGCACTGTGCGCGGGTGCCAAGTTAAGGTAATGATTGAATTTAAGCTATGCAATATTATGTAAAAATATGTTTTTTTGTTACTATTACATAGTAATATATTAGATTTTAAACAAAATAGTAGAAAAAAAAAGGAAAAAATATATAAACCGATTAAAAATGTGTTTTCGTTTTGCTTTCTGCTGTCTGTAAGTCTATATGCAGTTAAAAGTCTTTAAATCTTTCAAGGAAATTTAAGCTAAATAATAGACTAATGTAATACGATTTAATAAATAACATTATAAGTTATATGAATATTTTACGTTGTGTGAATAATTATATGGTTTAATAAATTAATTTATGTACATATTTATAGACATTCGAAAATTAGTGAAGCAAGTAATTAAAGTATATAGACTAAGGTCCCAAGGCCCCCAGACCTACGTCATTTTAACAGAGCCAAAATTTTGAGAATGAATAGTTTAATATATATTCGTTACGTATGCGTACTTACTAACTTGAAAGGTGTCCTTTCAAAGGTAGCGCCAACTGAACGTGCACACTCACCTACGTTAAAGTAGAAACGCTCGTATTTAAATATGTAGGCCTGAAGGCCCTGGGATTTTGCTCTAATACGTCTTGTTAAAAGGTGTAAAATGCAAAAAAAGTTAATGTTGGCTAGAAATTAAGATATTAATAAATAATCGTGGATTCCCACGAATGAGTATCGAACCCACAACCGTCGCGTTATAGTCACACCTCACACAGGGGTCTGCACACACACCTGCCCCGACGGTCTCGTGATCACTCTACTACTATTATTTTTTTGCTGCGGCTCGCCGCTGTGGTACATTCTAAATGAAAGAATAGCTTAGACTGCAGTTAGAATGGGTTACACAAACTAACACAAAACAATTTTTGTAATTTGAACCAGTAGTTCCTGAGATTAGCGTGTAACGTGCGTGTAACCAAACAAACTCTTCAATTTTTTACCTAATATTAAATATATATTAAAAATAACGTAAATACTTCGTCCATTCTGTTTCTCTTTACCTATAAGGCTTATAAGGAAAAACAAGAATTAATTTATCCTTATTAATAACTTATTTTAATATAATTTACCGTTTTTCTCGTGGCTCTTTTGTGTAGATATGAAAATTTACTTTCTGTTTTAGTTTATTTCAACTTTTTTTAGCTTCACGCTTATTCCCGCACACAGAACCGTAAGCAGGGAGAACCTAGCGTTAAAATACTCCGTTCCCCACTTTCCGCTGAATTCTGAAGGCATTGCGTGCTGAGTGACGGAACTCAACGCCGCGCTTAGCCTAGACACCAGAGCGAAGAAATGGAAACATAAATTAAAGTAAATATTTCATCTCCTCGAGTGGGGATCGAACCCACAACCAGTCGGTTTTACAGTCACACTTCGTGCCCCTGCGCCACGACTGGCCTCTTAATTTAAATAATCAATATTAATATTATCTCTTCTTCGAATTGTATCCAACGATGATACAAACACAAAAAGACAATACGTATCGTTCAAACCAGGATGTATTTAGTTCTTTAACATGTTCATGGTGCATTATACATATAAAATGGTAGATTAGTCTTTGTTTACGTTTTTTTTTTCCACATTTTATTAATTTTGTGAGATTTAAGGCTGTTTTGGAGTTTTATTCACTATTTTAAAATATATTATGATAAATGCTTATTGAAATTATATAACAATATTGCGGATTTTTTTAGTGCTAAGACACTGTTCTGACACGTCATTCGTTCTCCATAAATCGAGCAAGTAACGCAAGAAATTAACGTTTTTTAACTATTTTTCTTCACTTGCATTTGCAAAAAAAGGAAAGATTTGAGGTCGGTCGTGGCGCAGAGGCACAAAGTGTGACTGTAAAATCGATTGGTTGTGGGTTCGATCCCCACTCGAGGAAGTGAAATATTTATTTACATTTATATTTTCATTTCTTCGCTCTGGTGTCGAGGCAAAGCGCGGCGTTGAGTTCGGCCATACAGCACGCAATGCCTTTAAAATTCGGCGGAAAGTAGGGAACGGAGTGTCTTAACACTAGGTTCCCTGTGCCTACCCTGCTGTGGGATACAGCGTGAAGCTGATATAAATAATTAAAGAATTCCTTATGAAAATATTTCACCTTTGCGACCAACGGAAGTTCAAATGCGAGTCCCCCATATACGGAAATGGACGTTAGAAATGAGTTTGGGCTGGACACTGATTTATTGGAGTACTAATTCGTTGCACATCTTGGTACCTATGTACATATTTGGAATACGTTGCTTGCATATTAAATTAGAATAATCTTTATAGAAGCGGCCAATTGTGTGACTGAAAACGTGACAGGTTGTGGGTTCAATTTCTACTTGCGCAAATGATTTGAATGAAATATTAGGCGCGGCGTTAAGTTCCGTCACTCAACACACAATGCCTCCAGAATTCAGCAGATCAGAAACAAAATGTCTTAAGACTAGGTTCCCTTTGGCGACCCTGCTGTGTGCGGGATACAGTGTGAACCTAAAAATAAATAAAAGCTAAGCGGAAATTTGTATGTAAGGTTATTCTTTTGTTTGTTTAATGAATAACTTTATCTTATTTCTCTCATTTCCTGTTGGACAAAAGCCAGTAAGGCTTCCTAGAATCGAGTCGTTATTAAGTTACAAATTAATGTTTTATACAGTACAAAACCGGATTTTTATTACCATTTTTAATATTACGTAAACTTGTAATTTGATTTATACCTTTTTAATTGAGAAAATAATTCTTTGAATATATTTTATTATTAAGTTATATTTGTTTTTTACATTTTTAAAGTATTATTCCACACGAAGGAAAGAAAAATACTTTTTAGAAAACGTTTAAAAATAAAAAATATTAGAAATTTATTAGCGCTTGGACGTTTTTCAAGAGGAGCGGGTTCATATCCTGTTACGTTCAACATTTTATTTGTTTTCTATAAAATATTAAGTTATATTTCCTAGATTTTTATATCAATTTTAAATATAATATTCAAGACCGTTTCTAATTTCGTACAAATGATAACTTCTGGGGTCACAAAGACCAATATCCAATTAAAATAAAAAAAATAAATAAAAAATATATATAATTATTCCATTAATTACAGCTAGACAAGTGAAAATTAGACAAAACCGTACATATTATCTCGGTAATTACACACAAATTTTATATTTCACAATACATTAAAAAGTGAAATCGTATATTAGCCTCTCTTCTTAAACAACGTTAACCAAAACCTCTTAAATAAATTGTATCGAACGAAAGTGTACCACGAATAACTCGTTCAAATTTTTTTTTAGTTTTTTTTTCCACCAATCGGAACGGGTTCCGTAACCGTGACTTATTATCTCATTTGCTACCGTCGCTATCTTTATTTACTTTACTGATTTTTGAAAGGTAAAAGATATATCTAATATTAATTTTGTTTAGGTTAGTACAGTTTTATGTTTTGCTTTTGTCAATTAAATAGTGACATAACACTCCGCTCTCTTTCACATTTTTTGTCGTTTAAACTAATTAAATCTTATTTGGTTATATTTTAAAGAGGCTTAATTACGTTATTATTGTTATTATATTATTTCGAGTTCAATTTTTATTGAAAAAAATACATAGAATTTGTATTTATAAAACAAGTTTTTCTCTGGCCTGGACAAAAAAGGCTTGTCAATTTCTATATAAAATCCCTGTCGCAATTTAATTTTAATATTGTAATAATTTATTTAATATTTATTTATTTACGTATATTGTCGAACATGTAATGCCAGGTCCATACACAGTCGATATTTTTCTATTTTTTAATAAAAAAAAATATACATATATTAAATTATTTTATTTATTAAAATAATTATTTTCAGGTGAAAGTAACGCAAAAGCAGCCTAATAGCAACGATGAGAAGTTTATCAGAACTCTTACCAAAGGCGACTTCTTTGGTGAGAAGGCATTGCAAGGGTGAGTAAAACATAATCTAATCTCGTTTGATAAGAAGATATATGTAGATTGATTTAAGATTACTTTTAAATATATATTGTAGTTTTCTTTATATTGTAGATTTTTTTTATAAATTTGCTATAAAAAAAAGTTCATTTAATTTATTTTAGTTACTTTCAGTTCAAAAACTTAATATTTTATTATTCTACCATGTAATTGTATTCTAAAAAAAATTTTTAAGTAAAAGGTTGTTTTAGATTTAAAAATTCGTGGTAAAATGGCTGCGGTTAGTTGGTAAGATTTCTCTCATCTCTCATTGCGAAACGCTTTCGAGAACAACAAAATGTCTTTTAATCAGCTACATGTATTTATTCAAAGTAAAAATAAGATTCTTAGTGCATTTTGGCATTCATTAAAATTTATGAGCCGGCAAACGCTAGTTAGTGGCGTTAGAAAGTTTTTTCCATTTACGTTTTAGTGTCCGAGATGGTCTTGTACGAGATATATTGAGACTTGTTTTAAACATTTTAGTTTCTAAATGATGTTTATATCGTAATTACATTAAAATAATTACATATCAATAATATAAGAGGCCAGTCGTGGCGCAGTGGTATAAGCGTGCGAGCGTAAACGCGACTTAACACGCAATGCCTCCAGAATTTGGAGGAAATTGAGGAACGTAGTGTCTTAACACTAGGTATCCAGATCTCTCTGTCTAGTCTGATATGTGCAGAATGTAAAATAAAGCTAAATAACTTATTATGAACTAAATTTACAACTTATTTTCAAAAATCTTTGTAATTTTAGAGACGATCTACGAACGGCGAACATTGTCTGCGACTCACCAGATGGCACCACGTGTCTGGTCATCGACCGGGAGACCTTCAATCAACTGATTTCTACCCTCGACGAAATTCGTACCAAATACAAGGATGAAGGCGACGACAGGCAGAGGTAAGTTTTAAAGAAATTTAAAATTTTGTTTATAATATTTTTTATATTATTCCGTTTACTTTTTAAGAATATATTAAATTTGATACAGAATTATTTTTTTACATTTTTAAAGTGTTATTCCACACTTAAAAAAAGAAAAATACTTGTTTAGTAAACGTATAAAAAATTGAACGTAGCGGGACTTGAACCCGCGCCTCCTGGAAACCTCCCTGCAGAGATGCTAACAACATAAATAAGTTGTAACAAGCGTATAAAAATTTCGACGTAGCTCGATGAGAACGTATGGCTTAATGGTCAGAGCGCCTGGTCGGTTTGCAGAAGGCGCCGGTTCGAGTCCCGCAACGTTCAATTTTTTATACGTTTTCTAAATAAGTATCGATACGGAATTTATATTTTAAAATATGTTATACTTATATGTTATATTTTACATGTCAAGTTCACAAAAACAACTTCTTAGAGGTTGTATGGCCACAAAAGATTTCACAATACGATTACAATGCCATTGTTAACATTTTGAAACATTGATTCCATTTTCGGTTTCGCCTTTTGTCTATCAATTCTACTATAATATAAATATAACTTGTTCTTTTTTTGTTGATGCAAACTCGGGAATGCTTTACGGTGAGTAATTTGCAAGAATGCGAGAAAAGTATGTTACTTATATTATCTTAGATTTTTCATATTTTTAATATGTTATGAAGAGAACGTATAAATATTTGAAATTGGTTGTGGGGTTTGAATCTGTTAGACGGTTTCCATGATTTCACCTCTTGGAAACCGTCTAAGAGATCAAATCCCGCTTAAATTCCTTCGTTCAAATTTTTAGATTTTCAATCGTTTTGTGTTTGTCTGAAAGTTATATTATTTATAATGTACTTATCACATATTTATAATTTATATTATATGCTTAAAACTTAATTATGACGATTGATTATTTTTAAAGTACAACTAACATAAGTGGTAACAAACTTTAAAAATATATTTATGTAATTATATTTTTAAAGTATAATTAATTCGAAATTAATATGAAATTAGTACTTTTCCAGTTTTACCAGCATTAGTTGCCTAATGGATATTGCTTATATAGATTTAATTTAAATAAATAATTATATCAATGCAATGAAATAACATACAATTTTTTTGGCAATTTTACGAGTGTCCATATTTTTTTCACAAATTTCGAAATTATGATTGTATTTTGTTTTACGATATTTTGCATATATATTTATATGATAAAATTACATCACAAGCTATAATTTAGTATTTATTACAAAACCTTTTTCCATTTTAATTATACTGTTAATATTTGAAATTCAATTTTAAATTAAAAAAATATTTTGAAAATCTTAATACCAATGCCTTTCAAATTTCAGAACGCATATTCTATTAGGCTTTTATACTTATTCGTGTATGACTATAAACTTCGGTCGTGGGTTCGATTCCCACCCCGAGAAATGAATAATAATAATAATTGATATTTTTTTTATATTTCTTCATTCTGGTTGCCACACAACACGCAATGCCTCAAAAATTCGTCGAAAAATGGGGAACGGAGTATCTTCATACTAGATTCCCTCAACCTACCCATATATGCGGGATAGAGCGTGAAGGTGAAAAAAATATAACAGAACTTTCCTAAATACGTTATCAGTCTTTATCTAACATCAATTGTAGTGTAGTAGTAGATCTAACAATGGTGCTATAAAACCCCGAGAAATATTACCACCGTAGCATTTAATAGATATCAGCAAAAACATTATTTCTATGCCAAGGAAAGTTAATAACCCGATTCAGATTTACTTCCACTGTCGATCATTTCTTTATGATTTAACTATTGATTTTTATCAGTGAAAGTGTAGACTGCATCTGTGATAAGAATTTCTTAAAGCGAATTCTTATCACGTTTCTACTGAAATAAAGAATATTTTTTATGATTTTGTTGTATAATAGTTTATTTTATAATTTAATTTGGTCAACATTGATTGACCATTTGTTTTCCTTAACAAATTATAAGTGAAAATCCGATAAATCATATAAAAATAGCTATACTTTGTTTAAAATAATTATCATATTATATAACTAATTATTAATATTTAACTAATATGTTTTAAAAAATTAGTAATTTTTTTACAAAAAAAAATATAACCCAAAAAACTAAATAAATTTTCCAACTTACTCCACAGACTCAACGAAGAATTCGCCAATTTACGGCTATCAGATCTGCGCATCATCGCCACACTGGGTATAGGCGGTTTTGGTCGCGTAGAGTTAGTGCAAATACAGGGTGATTCGAGCAGGTCGTTCGCCTTGAAACAGATGAAGAAAGCCCAGATCGTGGAGACCAGACAACAGCAACACATCATGTCAGAAAAAGAGATAATGTCCGAAATGAATTGTGAATTTATTGTGAAATTGTATAAGACGTTCAAGGACCGTAAATACTTGTATATGCTGATGGAGACTTGCCTGGGTGGAGAGTTGTGGACTATTCTGAGAGATAGAGGTGAGAAACAACACTAGGTCACCATTTTTTATCCTGCTGTATGCGGTGTAAAGCGTTATGATATTATTAGTTATAGTACCAAGACGTATTTTTCTAAAAATAATTCTAAAGCTAAATATATGTATGTATAAAATGAGACATAAATTTGAAAGATAATATCGTTAACAAAAAGAGTTCCTGATCAAGAAGTTCCTATATTAAGAAAATAAATAAACATAAGCAACTTTTTTCTTTCAGGACAATTTGACGACTCCACGACGAGATTCTACACTGCATGCGTTGTAGAAGCCTTCCATTATTTACATTCTAGAAATATTATTTACAGGTAAGATAGAACAGTCGGCGCTTTTTAATATCTGATTTTGAGATTGAGGCCAGTCGTGGCGTAGTGCGTCTGAAAAACCAACTGGTTGTGGGTTCGATCCCCACTCGAAGAGATGAAATATTTACTTAAATTCATATTTCCATTTCTTCGCTCTGGTGTCAAGGCAAAGCGCGGCATTGAGTTCTGCCACTCAACACGCAATGCCTCCAGAATTCGGCAGAAAGTGGAAAACGGAGTGTCTTAACACTAGGTTCCCTCTGCCTATCCTGCTGGGCGCGGGATACAGCGTGAAGCTGATTTTTAATGAACCTTACCTTATCTTACCACCATATACAATAATACTTCACATTAGAGGTTAAAATCATTCAAACAGCATTATTTACAGAAACCCATATAACATTTATTACTAAAAGTAAATATAAAAAATAAAAAAATATTAAAAATGATATGATGTTTATTTTACACATTTTATTTATTTAGTATGAAACATCTGCTTTACTTACATTTATTTGATTAATTTTATCAATGTTTATATTATTATATATTTAAACCATTGTTTCCCAACACTTGATATTAAATTTACTATTGTGATTATTTTTCTTCCAATGCTAAGAGGTTAAAAAAACATTTATTATTTCGTAATCACCTAGAAATATTTCGTCATTTTCATATTTATAAATACCAGATGTATGACGACTAGCTATTACGTGCGATGACGTTTGTTTATTTTTTTATTTCAAATATCCTTTCATTTATTGTTTTCTTCTTCTGCAGCGGGAACCTGGGAGCCTAGTGTTCACTCCGTTTTTATTAACACACTTCTTTTCCCCACTTTCTGCCGAATTCTTCAGGCTCGTTACCAGAGCGAGGAAAATTTAAATATTAAAATTTATATTTCATACTTGAGTGGGATTCGTACCCCCAACCTGTCGGGTGTTTTAGTCGCACACTTGAATAAAAAAATCAAGTAAAAAAATTATAAGTTTTTATAAAAATATCTATTTATATTATCCTGGAAATGATCACTGAGTTTCCTAAATTCCACTTTCTCTATTTATTGTATGCATGCACCCCCATTTCTGCTCCCACCCTTTAACACTTACTTTTCTTTACCTATTTGAAGGGGAAACAGATAACAAATATTTAAAATTATAAACGTTTATTCGACATACAACCATTGCTTGTGTAATAAGACAGTATTAATCTGTGGCATAGTGGTTTAAAATATATAGGTACTAATTGTTTCTAATAATATTTATTAATATATCAAATTATTTCATATTCTTCCAGGGATCTTAAACCGGAAAATCTTTTGCTGGACTCCAAGGGCTACGTTAAGCTAGTGGACTTCGGGTTCTCCAAGAAGCTGCAGGCGAGCAGGAAGACGTGGACGTTCTGCGGCACTCCGGAGTACGTCGCGCCTGAGGTCATCATGAACAGAGGACACGATATAAGCGCTGATTATTGGTCTTTAGGTATGGAAAGATTTGGATTTTATAGTGGGTTGAAAGAGATATTATCCTGGAAGAGATTTTTTTATAGATTGTTTTTTGGGTTGCTTATTTGTTTATTATAAAAATTATGTGTATATAGCACGTTTAATAATAAAAATTGTTCTTAAATATAGATTTTATCAAAAATATATTTATTATCGTGAAACAAAAAAACGTTTGGGTTACAAATTGGGAGAAGTAAAATATTTCACATACCTAGGTATAGAAGCACAATACACAGAAAATTGACAACTATAATTAAATTAGGTTCCTTCTCCTACACGAGTTTACACGTAAATTTATGTTTACTTTATAATTTTAAAACAATTTTAATATATTTCCAGGTGTACTAATGTTCGAACTGCTGACCGGCTCCCCACCATTCACGGGCGCTGACCCCATGAAGACCTACAACAAGATACTGAAAGGCATTGACGCGGTCGAGTTCCCGCGCTGCATCACAAGGAACGCCGCCAATCTTATAAAGAAACTGTGTCGAGACAACCCTGCCGAGAGACTTGGATACCAACGCGGTGGGATTACGGAGATACAGAAACATAAGTATGTTTTATATTATGTTTATTTTATGTGGTAAAGCTGTTTATACTATAGAATGACGTCACAAATATTTGTGATATTAAGGCTAGTCGTGGCGCAGGGTCACAAGACTGTAAATGATATAAGATCATGCGTTCGATTCCCACTAGAGGTTATTAAATATTTAATATATTAATTTCTTTGCTCTGGTGTCGAAACAAATCGCGGCGTTGAGTTCTCTGCCACGACAGAAAGTGGGGAACGGTGTGTCTTAACACTAGGTTCCCTCTGCCTACCTTGCTGTGTGGGGGATACAGCGTGAAACAGATTTTAATTTAATTTTTAATTATTTGTTTTTATTTCATTCATTAAGGCTTTATCGGGCTATTTTTTTAACTCCTTTTAAGCCCAGTGCTCATTAAAAAAGACAATTATATCCTTTTAATCCTTAAAATTTACTTCCAGATGGTTCGACGGCTTCAACTGGGAGGGCCTAGCGCAACGTACTCTAGATCCACCTATCACTCCCGTAGTGAAGTCAGCGGTGGACACGCACAACTTCGACCAGTACCCGCCGGACGCGGACGAACCCCCACCCGACGACCTATCCGGGTGGGACGCTACTTTTTAATTGGGATTTAGTTTAATTGTGCTTTGGAACTCGATTAGTTTTCTATTCTTACAATTGATAATTGTTTAAATAATAAATTATTATTACTTTAGATTTTTCATCTAAAATTGAAATAAACATTATATTTGATATGCTGTATGTAATGTATTATATAATCGTAGGATTTGTTTTGAGTTCCAAAGCTATATTTAATTGTGTTACAGTGTTGTATGAGATGTACAATCTTTGTAAAAATATTGAGAGAACAAAGTTGAAGATAAAAAATTCCAAGTAATGTCCATAATAATCACTTAATATTCATTATTTGATAAATGGACTCTTAGTAAAGCTATTCGCCACTAGATGGCGCTCGTAATATAAAATAATAAAAAAGAAAAAGAATTCTATACAGTTAGTTCTCTTAATTTTATGCTGGTATTGTATTCTCATATACTAACTAATCGAATATGACGTTCATTAGAATCAAATAAGAATTATCTCATTTAGTTTTAAAAGGCGATGATTGCCATTAATAGTTACAGCGCTTGCCAAGTAACGATTATATTATTTTTATATAAAAATGTAAAGCAAACTCCTTTATTAATACTATTGTATACATTTTCTATAATCCAATTTAGTTGAAAAATAAACTGGCAATATATTAGAAATACCAAAATGACGTTACCTTTTAATATATTTATGTATATATTGTTATTTATATATTATATTACATGGTAATTTTTGATATGTAATAGTAATATTATGCTGTGTATTAATAGATGTGATATTCCATTTTTGCCTTATAGCGGTGCTCAAATTCAAATTATTTCGATCAATATTTATCATATAGTAAGTATGTAAAATTATTTACATTTCTTAGAAAAAAAATCTTAATTCAAATGATATGGTGACAATAGTAGCTTATACCTAAAATATATTACAGATTAAAAAACTATATTTTGAATGAAGAATGATGACCGAAAATAACAAGGATTAAATGAATGGAAAATTGAGACGATTTTTAAGTTAAGAAGCACTTATATAAATTATTTTTTTATATTAAACATTAAGATAATAATGAATTATATGACTAAAAATGTTATTTTGGTATAGGTTCGGTTGAGTAAAGTACAATAGGTTATTTCTATTGATTTTCAAACAGAAAAATGGCGGTATAATATGTCATTTTATGGTAGCTATCCACATGTGACGTAATTGTAAAAAAAAACCCTCGACGTAAATAAAGTCAATTATAAATAAGTTTTCCATGTAATGTAAATATTATTATATAATAAATAAATAAATGTTTTCCATAACTTCACAGTTATGTTTTTTTTTTTAGTTAAATTGTAACTAATTTAAGGACATTTATTTTTGTAATCATAGACTAAATGAATAATGTTAATGTGAAACTTTATGGATTTTGAAAAATGTAAAGTACATTATTTCGATTATTTGTATTGTTTTCTTTCCCTTCCGTATCGATAGTAATTAGTACAATATTAATTTAATTTTATATTGTTGATTGATAGACTTCATAGAATTATATTACAAGAATATTAATATTGAGGCCAGTCGTGGCGCAGGGGTATAAAGTGTGACTGTAAAACCGACTGGTTGTGGGTTCGATCCCCACTCGAGGAGATGAAATATTTACTTGAATTTATATTTCCATTTCTTCGCTCTGGTGTCGAAGCAAAGCGCGGTGTTGAATTCTTCCACTCAACGCGCCATGCCTCCAGAATTCGGCAGAAAGTAGGGGATCAGAGTGTGTTAACACTAGGTTCCCTCTGCCTACCCTGCTGTGGGAGGATGCGGGATAAAGCGTGAAACTGATTTAAAAAAAATAAATGTTTATTTCAGAGTCCCGCGTGTTTGATGATATTAAATAATACTTATATTAGTTACGTACAAAAAATTAAATTTGATCTTTTTTGTATAATAATTCAATATTTAACTTATCTTTGTAAAATCCAGTCAGGGTCTTAACTCATCATGGAGTTGTCAGTCAAATACAAAAATATTTTTAGTAAACCCAGCTCAAAATAACTGGCTTACGTAATTTGTCAATCAAAAGCGAAACTAAATATAACGATCCGACGCTAGGCCGTTCGGAGTGGAGCTGACTGGCAGCCGGTTTAGTTAGAATTCTATAAATTCTGACGTCCTTTGTATTTAACAGTGCAAGTTACAAGAGATATGTAAAATAAATTATATTTTTAACAAAAAAAAAATCGACTTTAAACAACGAAATAAAAAGTAAAAAAATATTTTATATAAAGTAAAATGTATTAGAATTTGTTAAACAAAAATAATTAAAAAAAGATTTTATAATTTTGAAGTCGGTGTTAAGTAAAACAAACAGGCTTAGTAATTCGATATTGTAGTAAGGTTGTTGTAGCATAAACTTGACACCGACTCGGTTAGCGTGATATTGAGTTATTCGTCCCTTTGTAGCGCACATACCTAATGTATATTTAAGACTTATGTGATTTTCACATAGATACCATTGTCAGAAATGTACTAAAAAAAATAGGACCACACGGGAAGCACTGGCTAAAAAAATACAGTCGAATTGATAACCTCTTTTTCTTACAGAAATCTATCTATATATATATAAAAGGACATGTACCTGACTGACTGAGGTAAGACGCACGCACAGTCGTAATCGCTGTGCGTGAAATTTGGACAGATGTTTATTTTTATAATCTAGACATCCACTAAGAAGGGATTTTGAAAAATTTTAACCCTAAAGGGATGAAATAGGCGTTGAAAGTTTATATGGATTTTTTTTCAAATCGTCCCCGATTTTTATAAAATTTGAAATTTAGACTCTTAAAAATATTTCATTGAACACGTGTTTCGTGGTTTTTTTTAGAATTCACCTGTAAGGGTGCAAATAAGCGGGCGAAGCCGCGGCCGCACGCTTGTCGGTTAATAAAATATATTCTTCAGCATTCTTTCAAGATAAGAGTGAAGGAAAAATAATATGTTTATGTGTAAAATTATATATAGATTGTTCACAACTTTTCAAGATAACAATATCTATATATTTAATGTTCGTTATCAATATTTTCGATATTATCCCGCACATAGCAGGTAGGCAGAAGTATCCTAGAATGTCTTAACACTAGGTTCCCTCTGCCTACCCTACTGTGTGTGGGATACAGCGTGAAGCTGAATTTAATTAAATTTATATGTGGCACACTTACTTTGCACCACACGCGCTTACATCCCAACGCGGAATTCCGTCGCTCGCTATCTCCGAGTCCTTCCTACTCTGTCCTGGTAATAAACTCTCTCCCGGATATGCGGTAAATAGCCTATACAAAATGGCTTTTAGTTCAAAATTTTCAACATTTATTGATAATAGTTTCTACTATGTTATTATATTTGTTGTGTTTTAATAAGATGCTAGAAGTAGTTTGTACTTTATAATTTATTGTAGATTTAACTTGTTTTTTTCTGTTATTACACATTTCAGGCTTGACGGCCCTCAGCGTCATTTTGTCTAGCCTTACTGTCATTTTAATACATATTTTTAGTGGTATTCCGCAAAGTGTAGCGGGGTAGGCTGAAGGAACCTGGGAACCTATTGTCAAGACAGTCAGTTCTACACTTTTCGCCAAAAGACATTCCGAGTTGCGATTTAAAGATAAAATGAAAATATTAAACATTTCTTTTCCTCAAATGCGAATCGAACCCACAACGCACATTGTGCCATTACTGGCCTCAAATACATAATAATATTTAAACTAGATTTAACGAACGTAATACATATAATGTCAAAAGTCAAAACTTACAAAATTACAGTTAATTAAAGAGGAAGAATTCCAACGTGTAAACTGGAGCAAATAATGGGCCTTCCTTAATGCCATGAGTGTTAGGTGAAGTAAATTTGGGTCCCACAGAATGGGTTTGGCTAGGTGTTTCCTGGACACGGAAGCTGTTGGGGACGGAAATTCTATGTGGAATACGATTACGCTTTAATGGAAACTCCGTTTAAAGTTTATTTGAATAGTTAGTTAGTTTGTAGTTATATATAGGTTGATTATTCCTGTATTTCTTTGATTATATGAACTGTTTAATTTTTTTAACTTCACGCTGTATACACATAGGCAGAGGGACCCTGGGAACCTATTTTGAAAGTTACCCACTTTTCGCCGAATTCTGGAGGCATTGCGTGTTGAGTAATGTGTGGCGTGTGGAACTTAACGCCGCTTTTTGTGCCGTCACCAGAGCAAAGAAATGACAAAATTAAATATTTTATTTCGCCGATTGGGAATCAAAGCCACAATCGGCGCTAACAATCATTCGCACTCTTGTGCCGCCACGATAGTCTTTATTTAGTTTTACAATAAAATAAATAAATCAGCTTCACGCACACAGAAAGGTGGGTACAGGCAACCTAGTGTTAAGACACTCGTTCCCCACTTCTAATAATAATCTCGCAGAATTCTAGAGGCATTGCGTGTTAAGTGGCGGAGCTCAACGCCGCGCTTTGCCTCGACAGTAGAGTGAAGAAATAAAATATAAATTTAAATAAATATTTCTCCTCGAGGAGGGTCAAACCCATAACCAGTCGGTTTTACAGTCACACTTTGTGCCCTTGCGCCACGACTGGCCTCATTTAGTTTTGAGAAAATATTTCATTATTTACCGTTCAAAAGTATTAGATTGTAATTAAAATTGTTATGATAAAAATAAGTACTTACCTACAGTGTTTATACTAGAGCAAAATTGCTTTGTACAGAATTTATTAGGAATATGAATTAATTAGACTTTAATATGAAATAATAAATATTCCTCTAGAAATATAATTGTGTCAAAATATTTTTTTCCGTTTCTCTTTTAAACTCAAAATTGAAGATCTTGTCCATGAAATCTCAAATAAAAAGGCGGCTTTTGAGATATAAAACATGCATGTGCGCCCACATAATAACAAAATTAACAAAAAAATCAATCAACCGCATATACAGCTACCGAAATAATGGCTACTTATAGGACCTAAAATGGGGGAAACGAATAAACGAATGTTTACTCTCACACAAAAAGATTAAATCAGATGCATACAATACAAAAATCCAGCCGTGGCACAGCGGCACAAAGTGTAACTGTAAACGCGACTGGTTGTGGGTTCGATTCCCCCTCGTGGAAGTAAAATATTTATTTACATTTCTTCGGCGTAGTGTAGAGGTAAAGCGCGGCGAGAGAGAGGAGAATTCGGTGAAAACTGGGGAAAGGAGTGTCGCAACACTAGGTTCCCTCTGCCTCCCCTGCTGTATGCGGGATACAGCGTGAAACTGATTACTTTTTTTATATTTATAACAATACAAAAAGATAAAAGATAGAACGCCTCATCCGTGTAGCGAGGAAGCACGACATTTTCGCGCGAGCCCCGTTCCTGTAGTTAATAGGATAATTTAGTTCCGCGTTTAGGGTCCAACCCTCGACTATTGGCATTTGGCAGATTGCACTCGTAAAATTTAAACGGTTCCATAGTGTGTGTATGCATCGAAGGCGTTATCAGTACTAATACCATTGTTCTCTTAAATATTAGGATATAGAGAAACATTCTTATGTATTTTCTAATTTATCCTAAAGTACTATATTTTTGGTTAAATTTGAATGTATGTTCAAAACCTTCGAAGTATTTTTCTTTTGTTTATCATTTAAATTTGTCCTTAAGTAGGTACAGTAGATAATACCTAAAGTAGCAATATTTAAAAAGGCAACGGAAGTTTACTTTTTTAAATTCAGAAAAAAGAAGAATTGGGTAGAGAACAAATGAATTATAGTTGCAGCAAAGAGAAAACAACTAAAAGTAATTTATTTATTTATTGGGCAAAGTTTTTTATATCTCAATTTGACATTAATAAAATAAATGCAAGAGTGGCAAATTGTTATAATTTTAATAAAATAATTTTGAAACTTTTTATGCTAAATTGCGGACTTAAACGCCGCGTTTTGTCTTAGCATATCAAAGAAATGATAACATAATTTAAATATTGGGTATATTTAACTGTAAACTAACTACATCCGTCGGTCGCTGAGGCACAGGGGTGTGACTGTAACGCGATGGTTGTGGGTTCGATAACCACTCGGGGGAATCAGTTATTATTTATCAATATCAATGTTGTAATTTCTTAGCTTGCTTCGTTCTGGCACCAAAGCATAAGCCACGCAAAAAACACAACACGCAATGCCTCGAAAGAATCGGCGGAAAGTGGGGAACGGAGTGACTTAACACTAGGTTCCCTCTGCTTATCTTGCTATCTATACTAATATAATAAAGCGGAAGAGTTTGTTTGTTTGTTTAAACGCTAAGATCTCTGGATCTACTGGTCGGAATTACTTTGTTTTTGGTTTGTATGAAAGCTGGATTCTTCAGAAGTGCTATAGGCTATATAACATTACATTACACATATATTCAAAATATATTAAAATACTTACTAATTTGACATGAAATTTATTCTGCCATGTTAATAACAACTGACCGTTGCTAAGCAATG
>JAATLQ010038536.1:0-61180 GCA_013421005.1 Heliconius erato x Heliconius himera | reverse complement strand
GCAAGATAAGCAGAGGGAACCTAGTGTTAAGTCACTCCGTTCCCCACTTTCCGCCGATTCTTTCGAGGCATTGCGTGTTGTGTTTTTTGCGTGGCTTATGCTTTGGTGCCAGAACGAAGCAAGCTAAGAAATTACAACATTGATATTGATAAATAATAACTGATTCCCCCGAGTGGTTATCGAACCCACAACCATCGCGTTACAGTCACACCCCTGTGCCTCAGCGACCGACGGATGTAGTTAGTTTACAGTTAAATATACCCAATATTTAAATTATGTTATCATTTCTTTGATATGCTAAGACAAAACGCGGCGTTTAAGTCCGCAATTTAGCATAAAAAGTTTCAAAATTATTTTATTAAAATTATAACAATTTGCCACTCTTGCATTTATTTTATTAATGTCAAATTGAGATATAAAAAACTTTGCCCAATAAATAAATAAATTACTTTTAGTTGTTTTCTCTTTGCTGCAACTATAATTCATTTGTTCTCTACCCAATTCTTCTTTTTTCTGAATTTAAAAAAGTAAACTTCCGTTGCCTTTTTAAATATTGCTACTTTAGGTATTATCTACTGTACCTACTTAAGGACAAATTTAAATGATAAACAAAAGAAAAATACTTCGAAGGTTTTGAACATACATTCAAATTTAACCAAAAATATAGTACTTTAGGATAAATTAGAAAATACATAAGAATGTTTCTCTATATCCTAATATTTAAGAGAACAATGGTATTAGTACTGATAACGCCTTCGATGCATACACACACTATGGAACCGTTTAAATTTTACGAGTGCAATCTGCCAAATGCCAATAGTCGAGGGTTGGACCCTAAACGCGGAACTAAATTATCCTATTAACTACAGGAACGGGGCTCGCGCGAAAATGTCGTGCTTCCTCGCTACACGGATGAGGCGTTCTATCTTTTATCTTTTTGTATTGTTATAAATATAAAAAAAGTAATCAGTTTCACGCTGTATCCCGCATACAGCAGGGGAGGCAGAGGGAACCTAGTGTTGCGACACTCCTTTCCCCAGTTTTCACCGAATTCTCCTCTCTCTCGCCGCGCTTTACCTCTACACTACGCCGAAGAAATGTAAATAAATATTTTACTTCCACGAGGGGGAATCGAACCCACAACCAGTCGCGTTTACAGTTACACTTTGTGCCGCTGTGCCACGGCTGGATTTTTGTATTGTATGCATCTGATTTAATCTTTTTGTGTGAGAGTAAACATTCGTTTATTCGTTTCCCCCATTTTAGGTCCTATAAGTAGCCATTATTTCGGTAGCTGTATATGCGGTTGATTGATTTTTTTGTTAATTTTGTTATTATGTGGGCGCACATGCATGTTTTATATCTCAAAAGCCGCCTTTTTATTTGAGATTTCATGGACAAGATCTTCAATTTTGAGTTTAAAAGAGAAACGGAAAAAAATATTTTGACACAATTATATTTCTAGAGGAATATTTATTATTTCATATTAAAGTCTAATTAATTCATATTCCTAATAAATTCTGTACAAAGCAATTTTGCTCTAGTATAAACACTGTAGGTAAGTACTTATTTTTATCATAACAATTTTAATTACAATCTAATACTTTTGAACGGTAAATAATGAAATATTTTCTCAAAACTAAATGAGGCCAGTCGTGGCGCAAGGGCACAAAGTGTGACTGTAAAACCGACTGGTTATGGGTTTGACCCTCCTCGAGGAGAAATATTTATTTAAATTTATATTTTATTTCTTCACTCTACTGTCGAGGCAAAGCGCGGCGTTGAGCTCCGCCACTTAACACGCAATGCCTCTAGAATTCTGCGAGATTATTATTAGAAGTGGGGAACGAGTGTCTTAACACTAGGTTGCCTGTACCCACCTTTCTGTGTGCGTGAAGCTGATTTATTTATTTTATTGTAAAACTAAATAAAGACTATCGTGGCGGCACAAGAGTGCGAATGATTGTTAGCGCCGATTGTGGCTTTGATTCCCAATCGGCGAAATAAAATATTTAATTTTGTCATTTCTTTGCTCTGGTGACGGCACAAAAAGCGGCGTTAAGTTCCACACGCCACACATTACTCAACACGCAATGCCTCCAGAATTCGGCGAAAAGTGGGTAACTTTCAAAATAGGTTCCCAGGGTCCCTCTGCCTATGTGTATACAGCGTGAAGTTAAAAAAATTAAACAGTTCATATAATCAAAGAAATACAGGAATAATCAACCTATATATAACTACAAACTAACTAACTATTCAAATAAACTTTAAACGGAGTTTCCATTAAAGCGTAATCGTATTCCACATAGAATTTCCGTCCCCAACAGCTTCCGTGTCCAGGAAACACCTAGCCAAACCCATTCTGTGGGACCCAAATTTACTTCACCTAACACTCATGGCATTAAGGAAGGCCCATTATTTGCTCCAGTTTACACGTTGGAATTCTTCCTCTTTAATTAACTGTAATTTTGTAAGTTTTGACTTTTGACATTATATGTATTACGTTCGTTAAATCTAGTTTAAATATTATTATGTATTTGAGGCCAGTAATGGCACAATGTGCGTTGTGGGTTCGATTCGCATTTGAGGAAAAGAAATGTTTAATATTTTCATTTTATCTTTAAATCGCAACTCGGAATGTCTTTTGGCGAAAAGTGTAGAACTGACTGTCTTGACAATAGGTTCCCAGGTTCCTTCAGCCTACCCCGCTACACTTTGCGGAATACCACTAAAAATATGTATTAAAATGACAGTAAGGCTAGACAAAATGACGCTGAGGGCCGTCAAGCCTGAAATGTGTAATAACAGAAAAAAACAAGTTAAATCTACAATAAATTATAAAGTACAAACTACTTCTAGCATCTTATTAAAACACAACAAATATAATAACATAGTAGAAACTATTATCAATAAATGTTGAAAATTTTGAACTAAAAGCCATTTTGTATAGGCTATTTACCGCATATCCGGGAGAGAGTTTATTACCAGGACAGAGTAGGAAGGACTCGGAGATAGCGAGCGACGGAATTCCGCGTTGGGATGTAAGCGCGTGTGGTGCAAAGTAAGTGTGCCACATATAAATTTAATTAAATTCAGCTTCACGCTGTATCCCACACACAGTAGGGTAGGCAGAGGGAACCTAGTGTTAAGACATTCTAGGATACTTCTGCCTACCTGCTATGTGCGGGATAATATCGAAAATATTGATAACGAACATTAAATATATAGATATTGTTATCTTGAAAAGTTGTGAACAATCTATATATAATTTTACACATAAACATATTATTTTTCCTTCACTCTTATCTTGAAAGAATGCTGAAGAATATATTTTATTAACCGACAAGCGTGCGGCCGCGGCTTCGCCCGCTTATTTGCACCCTTACAGGTGAATTCTAAAAAAAACCACGAAACACGTGTTCAATGAAATATTTTTAAGAGTCTAAATTTCAAATTTTATAAAAATCGGGGACGATTTGAAAAAAAATCCATATAAACTTTCAACGCCTATTTCATCCCTTTAGGGTTAAAATTTTTCAAAATCCCTTCTTAGTGGATGTCTAGATTATAAAAATAAACATCTGTCCAAATTTCACGCACAGCGATTACGACTGTGCGTGCGTCTTACCTCAGTCAGTCAGGTACATGTCCTTTTATATATATATAGATAGATTTCTGTAAGAAAAAGAGGTTATCAATTCGACTGTATTTTTTTAGCCAGTGCTTCCCGTGTGGTCCTATTTTTTTTAGTACATTTCTGACAATGGTATCTATGTGAAAATCACATAAGTCTTAAATATACATTAGGTATGTGCGCTACAAAGGGACGAATAACTCAATATCACGCTAACCGAGTCGGTGTCAAGTTTATGCTACAACAACCTTACTACAATATCGAATTACTAAGCCTGTTTGTTTTACTTAACACCGACTTCAAAATTATAAAATCTTTTTTTAATTATTTTTGTTTAACAAATTCTAATACATTTTACTTTATATAAAATATTTTTTTACTTTTTATTTCGTTGTTTAAAGTCGATTTTTTTTTTGTTAAAAATATAATTTATTTTACATATCTCTTGTAACTTGCACTGTTAAATACAAAGGACGTCAGAATTTATAGAATTCTAACTAAACCGGCTGCCAGTCAGCTCCACTCCGAACGGCCTAGCGTCGGATCGTTATATTTAGTTTCGCTTTTGATTGACAAATTACGTAAGCCAGTTATTTTGAGCTGGGTTTACTAAAAATATTTTTGTATTTGACTGACAACTCCATGATGAGTTAAGACCCTGACTGGATTTTACAAAGATAAGTTAAATATTGAATTATTATACAAAAAAGATCAAATTTAATTTTTTGTACGTAACTAATATAAGTATTATTTAATATCATCAAACACGCGGGACTCTGAAATAAACATTTATTTTTTTTAAATCAGTTTCACGCTTTATCCCGCATCCTCCCACAGCAGGGTAGGCAGAGGGAACCTAGTGTTAACACACTCTGATCCCCTACTTTCTGCCGAATTCTGGAGGCATGGCGCGTTGAGTGGAAGAATTCAACACCGCGCTTTGCTTCGACACCAGAGCGAAGAAATGGAAATATAAATTCAAGTAAATATTTCATCTCCTCGAGTGGGGATCGAACCCACAACCAGTCGGTTTTACAGTCACACTTTATACCCCTGCGCCACGACTGGCCTCAATATTAATATTCTTGTAATATAATTCTATGAAGTCTATCAATCAACAATATAAAATTAAATTAATATTGTACTAATTACTATCGATACGGAAGGGAAAGAAAACAATACAAATAATCGAAATAATGTACTTTACATTTTTCAAAATCCATAAAGTTTCACATTAACATTATTCATTTAGTCTATGATTACAAAAATAAATGTCCTTAAATTAGTTACAATTTAACTAAAAAAAAAAACATAACTGTGAAGTTATGGAAAACATTTATTTATTTATTATATAATAATATTTACATTACATGGAAAACTTATTTATAATTGACTTTATTTACGTCGAGGGTTTTTTTTTACAATTACGTCACATGTGGATAGCTACCATAAAATGACATATTATACCGCCATTTTTCTGTTTGAAAATCAATAGAAATAACCTATTGTACTTTACTCAACCGAACCTATACCAAAATAACATTTTTAGTCATATAATTCATTATTATCTTAATGTTTAATATAAAAAAATAATTTATATAAGTGCTTCTTAACTTAAAAATCGTCTCAATTTTCCATTCATTTAATCCTTGTTATTTTCGGTCATCATTCTTCATTCAAAATATAGTTTTTTAATCTGTAATATATTTTAGGTATAAGCTACTATTGTCACCATATCATTTGAATTAAGATTTTTTTTCTAAGAAATGTAAATAATTTTACATACTTACTATATGATAAATATTGATCGAAATAATTTGAATTTGAGCACCGCTATAAGGCAAAAATGGAATATCACATCTATTAATACACAGCATAATATTACTATTACATATCAAAAATTACCATGTAATATAATATATAAATAACAATATATACATAAATATATTAAAAGGTAACGTCATTTTGGTATTTCTAATATATTGCCAGTTTATTTTTCAACTAAATTGGATTATAGAAAATGTATACAATAGTATTAATAAAGGAGTTTGCTTTACATTTTTATATAAAAATAATATAATCGTTACTTGGCAAGCGCTGTAACTATTAATGGCAATCATCGCCTTTTAAAACTAAATGAGATAATTCTTATTTGATTCTAATGAACGTCATATTCGATTAGTTAGTATATGAGAATACAATACCAGCATAAAATTAAGAGAACTAACTGTATAGAATTCTTTTTCTTTTTTATTATTTTATATTACGAGCGCCATCTAGTGGCGAATAGCTTTACTAAGAGTCCATTTATCAAATAATGAATATTAAGTGATTATTATGGACATTACTTGGAATTTTTTATCTTCAACTTTGTTCTCTCAATATTTTTACAAAGATTGTACATCTCATACAACACTGTAACACAATTAAATATAGCTTTGGAACTCAAAACAAATCCTACGATTATATAATACATTACATACAGCATATCAAATATAATGTTTATTTCAATTTTAGATGAAAAATCTAAAGTAATAATAATTTATTATTTAAACAATTATCAATTGTAAGAATAGAAAACTAATCGAGTTCCAAAGCACAATTAAACTAAATCCCAATTAAAAAGTAGCGTCCCACCCGGATAGGTCGTCGGGTGGGGGTTCGTCCGCGTCCGGCGGGTACTGGTCGAAGTTGTGCGTGTCCACCGCTGACTTCACTACGGGAGTGATAGGTGGATCTAGAGTACGTTGCGCTAGGCCCTCCCAGTTGAAGCCGTCGAACCATCTGGAAGTAAATTTTAAGGATTAAAAGGATATAATTGTCTTTTTTAATGAGCACTGGGCTTAAAAGGAGTTAAAAAAATAGCCCGATAAAGCCTTAATGAATGAAATAAAAACAAATAATTAAAAATTAAATTAAAATCTGTTTCACGCTGTATCCCCCACACAGCAAGGTAGGCAGAGGGAACCTAGTGTTAAGACACACCGTTCCCCACTTTCTGTCGTGGCAGAGAACTCAACGCCGCGATTTGTTTCGACACCAGAGCAAAGAAATTAATATATTAAATATTTAATAACCTCTAGTGGGAATCGAACGCATGATCTTATATCATTTACAGTCTTGTGACCCTGCGCCACGACTAGCCTTAATATCACAAATATTTGTGACGTCATTCTATAGTATAAACAGCTTTACCACATAAAATAAACATAATATAAAACATACTTATGTTTCTGTATCTCCGTAATCCCACCGCGTTGGTATCCAAGTCTCTCGGCAGGGTTGTCTCGACACAGTTTCTTTATAAGATTGGCGGCGTTCCTTGTGATGCAGCGCGGGAACTCGACCGCGTCAATGCCTTTCAGTATCTTGTTGTAGGTCTTCATGGGGTCAGCGCCCGTGAATGGTGGGGAGCCGGTCAGCAGTTCGAACATTAGTACACCTGGAAATATATTAAAATTGTTTTAAAATTATAAAGTAAACATAAATTTACGTGTAAACTCGTGTAGGAGAAGGAACCTAATTTAATTATAGTTGTCAATTTTCTGTGTATTGTGCTTCTATACCTAGGTATGTGAAATATTTTACTTCTCCCAATTTGTAACCCAAACGTTTTTTTGTTTCACGATAATAAATATATTTTTGATAAAATCTATATTTAAGAACAATTTTTATTATTAAACGTGCTATATACACATAATTTTTATAATAAACAAATAAGCAACCCAAAAAACAATCTATAAAAAAATCTCTTCCAGGATAATATCTCTTTCAACCCACTATAAAATCCAAATCTTTCCATACCTAAAGACCAATAATCAGCGCTTATATCGTGTCCTCTGTTCATGATGACCTCAGGCGCGACGTACTCCGGAGTGCCGCAGAACGTCCACGTCTTCCTGCTCGCCTGCAGCTTCTTGGAGAACCCGAAGTCCACTAGCTTAACGTAGCCCTTGGAGTCCAGCAAAAGATTTTCCGGTTTAAGATCCCTGGAAGAATATGAAATAATTTGATATATTAATAAATATTATTAGAAACAATTAGTACCTATATATTTTAAACCACTATGCCACAGATTAATACTGTCTTATTACACAAGCAATGGTTGTATGTCGAATAAACGTTTATAATTTTAAATATTTGTTATCTGTTTCCCCTTCAAATAGGTAAAGAAAAGTAAGTGTTAAAGGGTGGGAGCAGAAATGGGGGTGCATGCATACAATAAATAGAGAAAGTGGAATTTAGGAAACTCAGTGATCATTTCCAGGATAATATAAATAGATATTTTTATAAAAACTTATAATTTTTTTACTTGATTTTTTTATTCAAGTGTGCGACTAAAACACCCGACAGGTTGGGGGTACGAATCCCACTCAAGTATGAAATATAAATTTTAATATTTAAATTTTCCTCGCTCTGGTAACGAGCCTGAAGAATTCGGCAGAAAGTGGGGAAAAGAAGTGTGTTAATAAAAACGGAGTGAACACTAGGCTCCCAGGTTCCCGCTGCAGAAGAAGAAAACAATAAATGAAAGGATATTTGAAATAAAAAAATAAACAAACGTCATCGCACGTAATAGCTAGTCGTCATACATCTGGTATTTATAAATATGAAAATGACGAAATATTTCTAGGTGATTACGAAATAATAAATGTTTTTTTAACCTCTTAGCATTGGAAGAAAAATAATCACAATAGTAAATTTAATATCAAGTGTTGGGAAACAATGGTTTAAATATATAATAATATAAACATTGATAAAATTAATCAAATAAATGTAAGTAAAGCAGATGTTTCATACTAAATAAATAAAATGTGTAAAATAAACATCATATCATTTTTAATATTTTTTTATTTTTTATATTTACTTTTAGTAATAAATGTTATATGGGTTTCTGTAAATAATGCTGTTTGAATGATTTTAACCTCTAATGTGAAGTATTATTGTATATGGTGGTAAGATAAGGTAAGGTTCATTAAAAATCAGCTTCACGCTGTATCCCGCGCCCAGCAGGATAGGCAGAGGGAACCTAGTGTTAAGACACTCCGTTTTCCACTTTCTGCCGAATTCTGGAGGCATTGCGTGTTGAGTGGCAGAACTCAATGCCGCGCTTTGCCTTGACACCAGAGCGAAGAAATGGAAATATGAATTTAAGTAAATATTTCATCTCTTCGAGTGGGGATCGAACCCACAACCAGTTGGTTTTTCAGACGCACTACGCCACGACTGGCCTCAATCTCAAAATCAGATATTAAAAAGCGCCGACTGTTCTATCTTACCTGTAAATAATATTTCTAGAATGTAAATAATGGAAGGCTTCTACAACGCATGCAGTGTAGAATCTCGTCGTGGAGTCGTCAAATTGTCCTGAAAGAAAAAAGTTGCTTATGTTTATTTATTTTCTTAATATAGGAACTTCTTGATCAGGAACTCTTTTTGTTAACGATATTATCTTTCAAATTTATGTCTCATTTTATACATACATATATTTAGCTTTAGAATTATTTTTAGAAAAATACGTCTTGGTACTATAACTAATAATATCATAACGCTTTACACCGCATACAGCAGGATAAAAAATGGTGACCTAGTGTTGTTTCTCACCTCTATCTCTCAGAATAGTCCACAACTCTCCACCCAGGCAAGTCTCCATCAGCATATACAAGTATTTACGGTCCTTGAACGTCTTATACAATTTCACAATAAATTCACAATTCATTTCGGACATTATCTCTTTTTCTGACATGATGTGTTGCTGTTGTCTGGTCTCCACGATCTGGGCTTTCTTCATCTGTTTCAAGGCGAACGACCTGCTCGAATCACCCTGTATTTGCACTAACTCTACGCGACCAAAACCGCCTATACCCAGTGTGGCGATGATGCGCAGATCTGATAGCCGTAAATTGGCGAATTCTTCGTTGAGTCTGTGGAGTAAGTTGGAAAATTTATTTAGTTTTTTGGGTTATATTTTTTTTTGTAAAAAAATTACTAATTTTTTAAAACATATTAGTTAAATATTAATAATTAGTTATATAATATGATAATTATTTTAAACAAAGTATAGCTATTTTTATATGATTTATCGGATTTTCACTTATAATTTGTTAAGGAAAACAAATGGTCAATCAATGTTGACCAAATTAAATTATAAAATAAACTATTATACAACAAAATCATAAAAAATATTCTTTATTTCAGTAGAAACGTGATAAGAATTCGCTTTAAGAAATTCTTATCACAGATGCAGTCTACACTTTCACTGATAAAAATCAATAGTTAAATCATAAAGAAATGATCGACAGTGGAAGTAAATCTGAATCGGGTTATTAACTTTCCTTGGCATAGAAATAATGTTTTTGCTGATATCTATTAAATGCTACGGTGGTAATATTTCTCGGGGTTTTATAGCACCATTGTTAGATCTACTACTACACTACAATTGATGTTAGATAAAGACTGATAACGTATTTAGGAAAGTTCTGTTATATTTTTTTCACCTTCACGCTCTATCCCGCATATATGGGTAGGTTGAGGGAATCTAGTATGAAGATACTCCGTTCCCCATTTTTCGACGAATTTTTGAGGCATTGCGTGTTGTGTGGCAACCAGAATGAAGAAATATAAAAAAAATATCAATTATTATTATTATTCATTTCTCGGGGTGGGAATCGAACCCACGACCGAAGTTTATAGTCATACACGAATAAGTATAAAAGCCTAATAGAATATGCGTTCTGAAATTTGAAAGGCATTGGTATTAAGATTTTCAAAATATTTTTTTAATTTAAAATTGAATTTCAAATATTAACAGTATAATTAAAATGGAAAAAGGTTTTGTAATAAATACTAAATTATAGCTTGTGATGTAATTTTATCATATAAATATATATGCAAAATATCGTAAAACAAAATACAATCATAATTTCGAAATTTGTGAAAAAAATATGGACACTCGTAAAATTGCCAAAAAAATTGTATGTTATTTCATTGCATTGATATAATTATTTATTTAAATTAAATCTATATAAGCAATATCCATTAGGCAACTAATGCTGGTAAAACTGGAAAAGTACTAATTTCATATTAATTTCGAATTAATTATACTTTAAAAATATAATTACATAAATATATTTTTAAAGTTTGTTACCACTTATGTTAGTTGTACTTTAAAAATAATCAATCGTCATAATTAAGTTTTAAGCATATAATATAAATTATAAATATGTGATAAGTACATTATAAATAATATAACTTTCAGACAAACACAAAACGATTGAAAATCTAAAAATTTGAACGAAGGAATTTAAGCGGGATTTGATCTCTTAGACGGTTTCCAAGAGGTGAAATCATGGAAACCGTCTAACAGATTCAAACCCCACAACCAATTTCAAATATTTATACGTTCTCTTCATAACATATTAAAAATATGAAAAATCTAAGATAATATAAGTAACATACTTTTCTCGCATTCTTGCAAATTACTCACCGTAAAGCATTCCCGAGTTTGCATCAACAAAAAAAGAACAAGTTATATTTATATTATAGTAGAATTGATAGACAAAAGGCGAAACCGAAAATGGAATCAATGTTTCAAAATGTTAACAATGGCATTGTAATCGTATTGTGAAATCTTTTGTGGCCATACAACCTCTAAGAAGTTGTTTTTGTGAACTTGACATGTAAAATATAACATATAAGTATAACATATTTTAAAATATAAATTCCGTATCGATACTTATTTAGAAAACGTATAAAAAATTGAACGTTGCGGGACTCGAACCGGCGCCTTCTGCAAACCGACCAGGCGCTCTGACCATTAAGCCATACGTTCTCATCGAGCTACGTCGAAATTTTTATACGCTTGTTACAACTTATTTATGTTGTTAGCATCTCTGCAGGGAGGTTTCCAGGAGGCGCGGGTTCAAGTCCCGCTACGTTCAATTTTTTATACGTTTACTAAACAAGTATTTTTCTTTTTTTAAGTGTGGAATAACACTTTAAAAATGTAAAAAAATAATTCTGTATCAAATTTAATATATTCTTAAAAAGTAAACGGAATAATATAAAAAATATTATAAACAAAATTTTAAATTTCTTTAAAACTTACCTCTGCCTGTCGTCGCCTTCATCCTTGTATTTGGTACGAATTTCGTCGAGGGTAGAAATCAGTTGATTGAAGGTCTCCCGGTCGATGACCAGACACGTGGTGCCATCTGGTGAGTCGCAGACAATGTTCGCCGTTCGTAGATCGTCTCTAAAATTACAAAGATTTTTGAAAATAAGTTGTAAATTTAGTTCATAATAAGTTATTTAGCTTTATTTTACATTCTGCACATATCAGACTAGACAGAGAGATCTGGATACCTAGTGTTAAGACACTACGTTCCTCAATTTCCTCCAAATTCTGGAGGCATTGCGTGTTAAGTCGCGTTTACGCTCGCACGCTTATACCACTGCGCCACGACTGGCCTCTTATATTATTGATATGTAATTATTTTAATGTAATTACGATATAAACATCATTTAGAAACTAAAATGTTTAAAACAAGTCTCAATATATCTCGTACAAGACCATCTCGGACACTAAAACGTAAATGGAAAAAACTTTCTAACGCCACTAACTAGCGTTTGCCGGCTCATAAATTTTAATGAATGCCAAAATGCACTAAGAATCTTATTTTTACTTTGAATAAATACATGTAGCTGATTAAAAGACATTTTGTTGTTCTCGAAAGCGTTTCGCAATGAGAGATGAGAGAAATCTTACCAACTAACCGCAGCCATTTTACCACGAATTTTTAAATCTAAAACAACCTTTTACTTAAAAATTTTTTTTAGAATACAATTACATGGTAGAATAATAAAATATTAAGTTTTTGAACTGAAAGTAACTAAAATAAATTAAATGAACTTTTTTTTATAGCAAATTTATAAAAAAAATCTACAATATAAAGAAAACTACAATATATATTTAAAAGTAATCTTAAATCAATCTACATATATCTTCTTATCAAACGAGATTAGATTATGTTTTACTCACCCTTGCAATGCCTTCTCACCAAAGAAGTCGCCTTTGGTAAGAGTTCTGATAAACTTCTCATCGTTGCTATTAGGCTGCTTTTGCGTTACTTTCACCTGAAAATAATTATTTTAATAAATAAAATAATTTAATATATGTATATTTTTTTTTATTAAAAAATAGAAAAATATCGACTGTGTATGGACCTGGCATTACATGTTCGACAATATACGTAAATAAATAAATATTAAATAAATTATTACAATATTAAAATTAAATTGCGACAGGGATTTTATATAGAAATTGACAAGCCTTTTTTGTCCAGGCCAGAGAAAAACTTGTTTTATAAATACAAATTCTATGTATTTTTTTCAATAAAAATTGAACTCGAAATAATATAATAACAATAATAACGTAATTAAGCCTCTTTAAAATATAACCAAATAAGATTTAATTAGTTTAAACGACAAAAAATGTGAAAGAGAGCGGAGTGTTATGTCACTATTTAATTGACAAAAGCAAAACATAAAACTGTACTAACCTAAACAAAATTAATATTAGATATATCTTTTACCTTTCAAAAATCAGTAAAGTAAATAAAGATAGCGACGGTAGCAAATGAGATAATAAGTCACGGTTACGGAACCCGTTCCGATTGGTGGAAAAAAAAACTAAAAAAAAATTTGAACGAGTTATTCGTGGTACACTTTCGTTCGATACAATTTATTTAAGAGGTTTTGGTTAACGTTGTTTAAGAAGAGAGGCTAATATACGATTTCACTTTTTAATGTATTGTGAAATATAAAATTTGTGTGTAATTACCGAGATAATATGTACGGTTTTGTCTAATTTTCACTTGTCTAGCTGTAATTAATGGAATAATTATATATATTTTTTATTTATTTTTTTTATTTTAATTGGATATTGGTCTTTGTGACCCCAGAAGTTATCATTTGTACGAAATTAGAAACGGTCTTGAATATTATATTTAAAATTGATATAAAAATCTAGGAAATATAACTTAATATTTTATAGAAAACAAATAAAATGTTGAACGTAACAGGATATGAACCCGCTCCTCTTGAAAAACGTCCAAGCGCTAATAAATTTCTAATATTTTTTATTTTTAAACGTTTTCTAAAAAGTATTTTTCTTTCCTTCGTGTGGAATAATACTTTAAAAATGTAAAAAACAAATATAACTTAATAATAAAATATATTCAAAGAATTATTTTCTCAATTAAAAAGGTATAAATCAAATTACAAGTTTACGTAATATTAAAAATGGTAATAAAAATCCGGTTTTGTACTGTATAAAACATTAATTTGTAACTTAATAACGACTCGATTCTAGGAAGCCTTACTGGCTTTTGTCCAACAGGAAATGAGAGAAATAAGATAAAGTTATTCATTAAACAAACAAAAGAATAACCTTACATACAAATTTCCGCTTAGCTTTTATTTATTTTTAGGTTCACACTGTATCCCGCACACAGCAGGGTCGCCAAAGGGAACCTAGTCTTAAGACATTTTGTTTCTGATCTGCTGAATTCTGGAGGCATTGTGTGTTGAGTGACGGAACTTAACGCCGCGCCTAATATTTCATTCAAATCATTTGCGCAAGTAGAAATTGAACCCACAACCTGTCACGTTTTCAGTCACACAATTGGCCGCTTCTATAAAGATTATTCTAATTTAATATGCAAGCAACGTATTCCAAATATGTACATAGGTACCAAGATGTGCAACGAATTAGTACTCCAATAAATCAGTGTCCAGCCCAAACTCATTTCTAACGTCCATTTCCGTATATGGGGGACTCGCATTTGAACTTCCGTTGGTCGCAAAGGTGAAATATTTTCATAAGGAATTCTTTAATTATTTATATCAGCTTCACGCTGTATCCCACAGCAGGGTAGGCACAGGGAACCTAGTGTTAAGACACTCCGTTCCCTACTTTCCGCCGAATTTTAAAGGCATTGCGTGCTGTATGGCCGAACTCAACGCCGCGCTTTGCCTCGACACCAGAGCGAAGAAATGAAAATATAAATGTAAATAAATATTTCACTTCCTCGAGTGGGGATCGAACCCACAACCAATCGATTTTACAGTCACACTTTGTGCCTCTGCGCCACGACCGACCTCAAATCTTTCCTTTTTTTGCAAATGCAAGTGAAGAAAAATAGTTAAAAAACGTTAATTTCTTGCGTTACTTGCTCGATTTATGGAGAACGAATGACGTGTCAGAACAGTGTCTTAGCACTAAAAAAATCCGCAATATTGTTATATAATTTCAATAAGCATTTATCATAATATATTTTAAAATAGTGAATAAAACTCCAAAACAGCCTTAAATCTCACAAAATTAATAAAATGTGGAAAAAAAAAACGTAAACAAAGACTAATCTACCATTTTATATGTATAATGCACCATGAACATGTTAAAGAACTAAATACATCCTGGTTTGAACGATACGTATTGTCTTTTTGTGTTTGTATCATCGTTGGATACAATTCGAAGAAGAGATAATATTAATATTGATTATTTAAATTAAGAGGCCAGTCGTGGCGCAGGGGCACGAAGTGTGACTGTAAAACCGACTGGTTGTGGGTTCGATCCCCACTCGAGGAGATGAAATATTTACTTTAATTTATGTTTCCATTTCTTCGCTCTGGTGTCTAGGCTAAGCGCGGCGTTGAGTTCCGTCACTCAGCACGCAATGCCTTCAGAATTCAGCGGAAAGTGGGGAACGGAGTATTTTAACGCTAGGTTCTCCCTGCTTACGGTTCTGTGTGCGGGAATAAGCGTGAAGCTAAAAAAAGTTGAAATAAACTAAAACAGAAAGTAAATTTTCATATCTACACAAAAGAGCCACGAGAAAAACGGTAAATTATATTAAAATAAGTTATTAATAAGGATAAATTAATTCTTGTTTTTCCTTATAAGCCTTATAGGTAAAGAGAAACAGAATGGACGAAGTATTTACGTTATTTTTAATATATATTTAATATTAGGTAAAAAATTGAAGAGTTTGTTTGGTTACACGCACGTTACACGCTAATCTCAGGAACTACTGGTTCAAATTACAAAAATTGTTTTGTGTTAGTTTGTGTAACCCATTCTAACTGCAGTCTAAGCTATTCTTTCATTTAGAATGTACCACAGCGGCGAGCCGCAGCAAAAAAATAATAGTAGTAGAGTGATCACGAGACCGTCGGGGCAGGTGTGTGTGCAGACCCCTGTGTGAGGTGTGACTATAACGCGACGGTTGTGGGTTCGATACTCATTCGTGGGAATCCACGATTATTTATTAATATCTTAATTTCTAGCCAACATTAACTTTTTTTGCATTTTACACCTTTTAACAAGACGTATTAGAGCAAAATCCCAGGGCCTTCAGGCCTACATATTTAAATACGAGCGTTTCTACTTTAACGTAGGTGAGTGTGCACGTTCAGTTGGCGCTACCTTTGAAAGGACACCTTTCAAGTTAGTAAGTACGCATACGTAACGAATATATATTAAACTATTCATTCTCAAAATTTTGGCTCTGTTAAAATGACGTAGGTCTGGGGGCCTTGGGACCTTAGTCTATATACTTTAATTACTTGCTTCACTAATTTTCGAATGTCTATAAATATGTACATAAATTAATTTATTAAACCATATAATTATTCACACAACGTAAAATATTCATATAACTTATAATGTTATTTATTAAATCGTATTACATTAGTCTATTATTTAGCTTAAATTTCCTTGAAAGATTTAAAGACTTTTAACTGCATATAGACTTACAGACAGCAGAAAGCAAAACGAAAACACATTTTTAATCGGTTTATATATTTTTTCCTTTTTTTTTCTACTATTTTGTTTAAAATCTAATATATTACTATGTAATAGTAACAAAAAAACATATTTTTACATAATATTGCATAGCTTAAATTCAATCATTACCTTAACTTGGCACCCGCGCACAGTGCGCTGACCTTGCAAACAGGCGGCTCTGGCCTTTTGTCTAAAGCCTGTTTCTAATTTTGATATATTCTCTAATGTTAACACATTAAAACTAAAAGCGAAAAATCGAAACTAATGGTGTTCTAATACTATTAATAATACCAAAAAGATAATAACATAAAATAAAAACATTTAACACAGTATGTTTATTCATGTTTCCAATAAATTCTATATTATTTTTGAAAATATAAATTTAAATGGATTATATAATTTCAACTTACTAATAAAACTATATAAATCCAAGCAGAGTAGGCAGAATTATTAGAATCAGTTCTAAACTTTCCGCACTTTTGAAAGATTGCGTATTGAGTTAAAGCAGTAAAATTTAACATTTTAATGATAATCATTTCTCCAGAGTGGGAATCAAACTCACGGCCGTCGTGTTTACAATCGCAAAATCAGTAGCAGCCAAGTACATTACAAACATTGTCTGAACATTGCACCACTGCGCCACGAAGGCATCACTTTAAATTGATTAATACTACATTAATTTAGTATAATATTTTCTTTTATTTATTATTAAAGGTGTCTTCCATATTACTCTAACTTATAATTTACTTGATTAAGCAATTTGTAGAAGTTCCGTTATTGAAAATGACTATGTGAAATTCCTAAAATATCGAGATCTGCCACTTAACACGCAGTGCCTCCAGAATTCAGCAGAAAGTGGGGAACAGTGTCAACACACTAGGTTCCCTCTGCCTATCCTGCAGTGTGCGGGATACAGCGTGATGCTAAAATATCAATTATCTACTTACGAGTAGGTACCAATTACACATGAAGTTAAAATGACAAGCAATACCTTCAATTTTGGTTTATATACTATTACAATTAACATAACATCTAAGGGCTTATTATAATTAAATAATAATAATAATTAAATAATAATAATAATTAAATAATAATTAAATAATAATAATACTATTAAAAGGAATAAAAAAATCATACTATTAATAATGCACTTTTTTCTTTCCTAAGTGTGAATTTACACTTTAAAAATGTCAAAAAAAATAATAATAATACACCACTAACACTATATAAGAGAAAGAGTCACCTTAGTTTATAAGAAACCTTAGAAATATGTCAATGGCTTTAAAGAAACACACTATAAACGCTAATTAAAAAAAAAACGCAGAAAAAAAGACACGTACACCTGAGAGCCTGTTGTTTTTTCCCCAATAAAAAAAAACGACAACAGCAGCAACATCCAACTGTTTTATATTCATGAAACTGCATTAGTCTCGCGCTAATAAGTCACTAATGTTATTGACTATTTTCACAGAAATCATTCGTCATAGGCGCGATGGACTGTTGAAACTGTTATATTTATCACTACATACCTTAGACTCAAGTTTTTAAACCGCTCTCAAGTCTGAAATCGATCTTGAGATGCCGTTTTCAGTGAACAGCTTCTCAAGATCGATCTCAGACTTGCAAGCGATTTATAAATGCGGGCCTAAGTATACTTGTTATGTAGTTAAAAATTACATTCGTTTATAGGATAAGTTGTTCAATAAGGAGGTTCGCCTTGCAGAACGTCATTTATTTTAATTAGGTTAGCTTCTAAAACTTTAACATGATATATTAAAGATATACTTTAATATACAAAAAATATTAATATAATTTAGCTTTAAGGCTGTCTAATTTTAAGTAAAGCAAAGTTACAGCGCCGGTGTTATCATTATAATCTGATGAATTAACCAATATCTAAATTAAAATTTATAAATAATTGAATCAGCTTCACGCTGTATCCCGCTCACAACAGAGGGAGTCCTAACCTAGTGTTAAGACACTCCGTTCCCCACTTTTCCCTGAGTTTTGGAGGCATTAAGTGTTGGGTGGCAGAACTCAATCCTCGCTTTGCCTCGACACCAGAGCGAAAAAATGAAAATATAAATGTAAATAAATATTTCATTTCTTCGAACCCACAACCATTCCGATTACAGTTAAATATCTGTCCACTTCGTTAATATGGCATCAAATGAGTGTATTGTTGAAAATATTTACATAAAATATACACCCATTTATAATATAATATTTAAAAAATACCTAATATTAATCAGCTTCACGCTGTATCCCGCACACTGCAGGGTAGCCAGAGGGAAACTAGTGTTAAGACACTCTGTACCCCACTTTCTGCCGAATTCTGAAGGCATTGCGTATTGAGTGGCAGAACTCAACGCCGCGCTCGTCCTCGACACCAGAGCGAAGAAATGGAAATATAAATTCAAGTAAATATTTTATCTCCTCGAGTGGGAATCGAACCCACAACCAGTCGGTTTTACAATCACACTTTGTGCCCCTGCGCCACGACTTTCTTACAAAATACTTAATATTGTAATCACATTAATATCCTAAAGCAATATGGAATCGAACTCACGACATCCGACCTAGTAGCCAAAGTAACTAATTAAAAAACAATATAGCAATAAGAGTAAAGTTAATTTAAATAGCTGCATAAAAATTGTTTTAGATCGAATGAATGTGCAAAGTATAGAGGTTCAGTTAAATGCCAAGGTGAACTACTTATTCCAACAATCACCGTTTCTACGCGGACAAAATTAATTTCAAAGTCATTCAAAAAGCTCTCGCATGATTTTATTTCTTTTTTTTTCCAGTTTCACGCGGTATCCCGCATATAGCAGGGTAGGCAGAGGGAACCTAGTGTAAAACACTCGGTTTCCCCACCTTCTATTGCGCGTTAAGTGGTGGAACTTATCGCCGCGTTTTTGCCTTGGTACCAAAGCGAAGAAATGATAATACTAATTAATAATAATTCATTTTCTCAAGTTGGGATCGAACCCACAACCTTCGTGTTACAGTCAAAAGCTTTTGTCACTGCGCCACGACGGCCTCAATAATTGTCTGGAACTCTTTTAATTTAAAGTGAGCTATAACATACCTTTATAAGGAAAATTAAAGCAATATATATAAGGATTTTTTCTTGTTCTTTTGTTAAAATATGATTTTTTTTGTTTGTTTTTTTCTTATTACAACTATAGCTTTGGTGCGTCAATCAAATAAATAATTTATGAACATAATCTGTAAAAAATATATTTTAAATTATATGAAATACTAATTATATTCTAATTACAATTTTATTATATATTTTAAAATTTTTAGATTAATATGTGCTTCGTAATAAACCGAAAAGTGCATATTTAAGATATTCCAAGTACGTATACTTTTTAAAAACATTGGATTGGGGCGTGGTCGAGCTTGTCTCGAAAGTCCAAACGAAAGTGAAACTGTTGATGTTTAGACGTCATATTATTACCTCTAGGAATTTTAAATACTGTTTTCGTAATATCTGTATACAAAATATTCGAATATTATATAATCAAAAAAATATATAATTTGAATTCTTGAGTATTAATACCACTTTTTAGTTAAAAAAAGTTAATTTATATAAGACGGATGCTTGGATTTGTTGGTTTAATATATTTATTTAAATAAAACATGAGTACGATTCGTAGTTGAATTTACAAGGAGATCATATGGATACTTATCAGCTTCACGCTGTATACTACACACAGCAGAATAGGCGGAGAAAACCTATTGTGAAGACACTCCGTTTCTCATTTTTCCGTCGAATTCTAGAGGCATTGTGTGTTAAGTAGAGGAAAACAACGCGGCGCTTTTGCCTCAAAAGCAGAGAAATAAAAATACGAAATAAAAATACGAAATATTTTATTTCAACGAGCGGGGGTCGAACCTACAACCAGTCGCGTTTACAGTCACATACTTGTCTCTCATCTCTATTTATCATATCGATACCTACAGTTTTTTCTAATAATTCAGTCAGGGATTTCATTCACTTTTAAAATTAAATCAGCCTCACGCTATATCCCACACCCAGCAGCTTCACACTGTATCCCGCACCCAGCAGAATAAACAGAGGGAACCTAGTGTTAAGACACTCCATTCCCCACTTTCTGCCGAATTCTGGAAGCATTGCGTATTGAGTGGCAGAACTCAACGCCGCGCTTTGCTCGACACCAGAGCGAAGAAATGGAAATATAAATTTAAATAAATATTTCATCTCATCTAGTAGGGATCGAAGCCAACAACCAGTCGGTTTTACAGTCACACTTTGTGTCTCTGCGCCACGACTGGCATCAAAATTTAATTACTTTTTTATATATATACTCACAAATTAACCGCTGATATACATAGTATATAGTAACAAAAGTATCTTACCTGTCCTTTAGAGATGATAAAGAATGTATCTCCCCTAGCACCTTGTCTTATGATGTAATCACCGTTCTGGTAGTGTGTCTCTTCTAAAACATCAGAGATCTTTATGAGGGTGTCTTCTGGAAGATTTTTGAAGATCGGCACACTGTTTAACAAAATATAAGTTTAGTTTTCTGTATTGCATCATTTTATAGGGATATGTCGTTAAGATAACAAAAAATATATAACATTTCTATGGTAAATACGTAGAGGATTTTTAAAAAATAACTGTGAGTTAAATAAATAGCAATTTTTTTTATTCAGTGAAATTTATTGTAACGTAAAAAAAATGTAATAATATATTTTTTTGATTCACGCTGTATTTAAGCACACATAGAAGAAGGAACCTGGGAAGCGTATATAAAGATACTTCCGTACTTCGACTAGCGTAACCCAACGCCGCACTTTGCCTTGTTAGCAGTAGAGAAAATTAAATACTTAATTTTCCCCTGTACGGATGATAGGCCTAGAATATTGTATATTGATAATTAAGAGAGGATTTCATAAATACATTCGAAAGTGCAGCATCCGCTCCATTATCGTGTAATAATTATATTCGATCAGTATAAAGGAAATGGTGCAATCAACATTAGCTATACCTACTACAGGCTGTACGAGTTTATCAAAGTCCCTTCACGATGTATATTTAATATTTAGAATTTCATGTATTTGTTGCATTTTGTAGTGTGAGCGGAAAGAACGTAGGAATATATCACTTTTTCTTTTATTTTCCAAGCAAAAATAGAAGAGGTGTCCAAGTTGAAAAAAAATTACAAAAATTAAATCAGTATCACGCTGTATCCCGCACACATCAGGATAGCACAGGAAAACTAGTGTTAAACTCTCCACTCGCCATGAAAAAAAATTAAAATGATTTATTTATTCAATGTAAGTAGTGAATAAAAGTATTTATATTTCTTTTGAATGCAATAAAGAATTATACAAATTTTAACATTAACGTTTTCTAAACTCATGGACTTACTCAGTTTGACAAGACCTCAACGATTCGTTTTAATCTTTTTAAAGGTGTCTGGGTGGAGAAAATTAAAAAGTTATTAATACTTGATATCTTTGACACTTGATAGCTGCGTAAGCCGATACTTTATCTGTATTGTAATCAAAGTTACCATTTGTTTTTTAAGAAGCCCAGGCCGTATCTAAATAAGACCAAAAAAATCTCGATCAGTATAGATTAGTCAAGGAGATAACTCCAGTTGATGTTAACATAAAATATAAGTATTATCTATACTTTCCAAGATTTGTATTTCCATCTTTTAGAAATTAGTATATTTTAATATTCTAAAGTACATTTTTTTTGAGTGCACTAACCAAAAAGCTTTTGAATTTGCTTTGGTCAACATTCAATATTGCCTATGAGATATGATGCTGGAAGCAGATGCTACGAATTCCATGAACAGCATAATGGACCTAAAAGTCAAACCTCGGCCAGCTGAAAATCCAAATCAGACTCTCCACTACCAGTTATCAACTAATTCTCTTATACTTTAGCTACATAATTCGAAGACAGTCTGATAATGTCCAAAAACATTGTTGGTAGCACAGACAAAGAGTCCTGGATGCATCTTGTTATCACCTGGATCACCTCCACCAGGACCTACCACAACGGGTACTACGTTCAGTAATGAAAGAAAACGACGAAGAAGAAGAAAAATGATGCTTATACACAAATATACAAATATAAATTTAAAATATCCTATCCTTATAATAATTGAGTAAATATTCAAAAGACTATGATAGCCTTCACAGTATATTTTTGCCTAGATAATAAAATAACCTAGCGCTGTCACACTATTGAAAAACATTTAAAATAATGACTTGCTCCAGTTAGGCGTTGTTTATGTCTAACTAAAGCATTAAATTAGTCAAATGTTAATTATTATTATCTATTCTATAAATATTAAATAGCCGTTTTCCGTAAATTTGACTTAATTTATCTAACAAAGTTGTTTATAATTAATATTATAATAAATATCGTTTAAGAACAATTTTATTATATGTTAAGTATTCTATATTTAATACATAAAGGATTAAAAATAAATATTTTGTCACAAAAAAAAAAACAGGTTCAGGCTGTAACCTGCACACAGCAGGTTAGGCAGAGGGAACTTAGTGTTAAGACACTCCGTTCCCCATTTTCTGCCGAATTCTGGAGGCATTGAGTGTTGAGTGGCAGGGATCGAACCCACAACCAGTCGGTTTTACATTCACACTTCGTGCCGCTGCGCCTCGACTGGCCTCTACTTTATGTCACAGGTGTATTTATTTAACTTTACTAAGTTATTTTTAATAATTTAAAAAAGTAATACTAAAAAAGTATGTATATTATTATGCAGTAAAAAATGGCAATATTGAAACAGCCTGGCCTGGCAACATCAATTATTATAACGATACATTATGAACAGGCTCCGAGTGCCAACGAACGGGGTAAGTAGGGTGACAATGCTATTGACACATTTAAACACGCTACTTTAAAACTTATAAATATAAATTATCTGCAATTTTCTTGAATTAGAATAAGCTTACGAGGAGTCTGTATAGTGAATAGATACTTTGTACTGTAATTATTTAGTATTCCAAGAGTAACACATGATTTATTACTGAATTATTTAATTTAATTATTGAGGCCAGTCGTGGCGCAAAAGCACAAAATGTGACTGCAATTCGACTGGTTGTGGATTCAATTACGACTCGAGGAAATGAAATAATTGCTTAAATTTATATTTTCATTGCTTCGCTCTGGAGTCGAGGCAAAGCGCGGCGTTGAGTTCCTCAACACACAATGCCACCAGATTTCGGCGGAAAGTGGGGAATGGAGTGTCTTAACACTAGGATTCCTCTGCCTACTCTACTGTGTACGGGATATGAACAGCGTGAAGATGATTACTGAACTATGAGTAAATATAAATATTACTATCAGAGAGAGGTTAGTGTCTAAGCGAAAAAAAAACTTTTTTTAATATTAGAACTTTGCTAATAATATCGAAACACCCTTAAATTAGCTTTTTGTTCTTTTGTATATTCTTAGCACATGAGATTTATAGAATATGTTAGGTCTCGAGATCATATACCGCGAACTGCGTTTACTTTATCTTTACATACATATAATTACATAAACTTTACTAGGTTAGTGTAAAAAAAACGAGTACTAACTACAAAGCCAGTTTATCCTATTTAAAACGAAATATTTGGCTACTATCGACACGTATGTTTTGTTTTCACGGTCAACGAGTACTGACATAAAGTGCGAGGACTGTAAATCGAAAGCGGTTTCACAAGGTTCAATATTTGAAAATAATAGTGATCCTCATCAAATATGCATTTTGTAGCAAAAACCAGTGGCTTATTGAGAACGGTAACAGAATAACTTTTTCCAATGGAATTTACAAGTAAAATCGAATTTGTTTGAGTAATTTTATAAAATTTATGGCCAACGCGTATTATGGTCAACGCGGATGGTTGTGGGTTTGATCCCCACTCGAGGAAATAAAATATTAATTTAAATGTATATTTTCATTTCTTGCCTCTGGTGTCCAGGCAAAGCGCGGCGTTGAGTTCCGCTAGTAAATATGCAATACTCTGCCTACTACTGCTGCCTGTAGGTTCCCTCTGCCTACCTTGCTGTGGGCGGGATATGGCGTGAAGCTCATTTAATTATTTTATGAAAGATATTAAAGATATCTCTTTTTACTTTGCTTAAGATGCTTACTAGTGACTTAAAAAGAAAAAAAGAATCCATCAATCCACAAACAAAAAGGCATATATAAAATTGTTATTTTTTGTTCAGCTATTGCGAGCCCATGACTTGTAATTTTAAATTTTTGAATAATCTCTATAGTCTGGTGGTACCTACATTGTATTATATTATTCTCATAGCTTTATTGTTTTATTTACAAAACTAAAAAATTTTAAGCAAGCGTTACGTACAGTGACCTTAGTGTGTAATATTATTGTTTTTCTTTTTTACAAGCCACAGTGAATGTATGTAATTCAAATATCAAGGTCACAACACGTATACACGACGCTGACGCTGGAATAAAATGATTTATTTATACAATGTGATCGAGAAATATATTTTTATATACATATGTATGTACCGTATAATTTGATGGATTACATAATTAAGAAAAAAATTAATACTCATTACATATTTCTTTATTTCTATCTCGCATTGTAAGCAAATAAGTATTTCTTATAATCTTATCTATTGACAAATCGCTTCGTTTTTAGGGTTCCGTACCTAAAGATTCAAACGGTAATCTATTACTAAACTCTGTTCCGTCAGCTGAGATTGTTTGCGGTTTTTATAAATAATTGTACGGAACCCGACCCTGGACAAATCCGACTCGCAATTAATCGGTTTTTTTATTTCCATTTTTAAGCCTATTAATGACAATACTCTTACTTTAAATCGAATACTTGATCTTTGTCTATTGATTAGAATATAATACAATAATTTTACTAAATCTGTTGTCTGTGCCACAACAGACATATTTTAACAATGACCTAAATACATAACTTAATCAAAAGTAAACAAAAAAATGCTAAACCAAAACAGTACAAACCAAATAAAAAATAAAGCACAAACTGTTAAGCCATCGTTTTCTACAAACCCGACAGTAACAAACCACAACTAATGTCGTTTAACGATGTCAACCCACAAAACTGAGACGCGAGTTCGAATTCGTGACCATTTTACTAATATACAACACAATTTTATAGTTACCTACATACCTACTATGGAGCTGGTCGACAGTTTAAACTCTCATTGCTTCAAGGAGTGGGAGTTTAATATGGTTGTTGGCTGTTGATTAAGAAATAGGGTAGGCTATATAAATAGAAATGGGCTAGGCTATATAGGTTTTGCCCTTGTAGAGCGCAAGCACAGTTGGTACTGATAAAGAAAATTATAAAGTCACTATTTTGTACACAAAATATTGTGTGTTTTGTGTATTTCATGTTTAGTAAAAAATTTGGTGTTTGTGTGTTAGTCACAATTGAAAATTGTTCGGCTATGTTTGTTATCAATTATCCAAATATATTGAATATGTTTTTTTTTATGTATTCATAGATAATAATTTAGTTTCACACTGTATCCTAGAAAACTATACTCCATTCCCATTAAGACATTTCTGTTTTCAAATTTCTACTAAATTGTCGAAACACAACGCCGTGCCACTGCGCCACGACTGGCCTCCATATTACGCTATTTTGATAATAACTCTCTTTTTGTAGCAATGGAGTAATAAGTGATACAATTATATAACTGAGTGTCTATTACGCAACTGTAATTGTTAACAAATGGTTATTATGATATTAAACGTAGACATACCTATGTAGTTTCAATAGAAATAAGATAATTAATGCTCTTGATTGTTGCAATCACATCGAGATCAGTTAAGTTTTCCTTTTTACAGTAGATTAGTATATTTTTCTTAAAATATACACAACAACATTCACTCTAACTGTTCCAAAAAATATAAGTTATGTAATATTGATATGATATGAATATAATGAGTTTATAACCTGATTTAAATGCCACAGCCATCATTTGCAAGTATTCAATTTTTTTTAACTTGCAAGTATCAGGGTAGGCAGAAGGCCTAGTGTTAAGACCATCGCTCTCTACTTTCCACCGAATTCTGGAAGCATTGTATGTTGAATAGCAGATCTTAACGCCGCGATTTAACGCCAGAGCGAAGAAATAAAAATATTAAATATTTTATTTCCTCGACTAGGTATCGAACCCACAACGTTTACACGTGCCAAGACTGGCCTTAAAGTATTTTAATAAATCAAAATAAATCAGCTTCACGCTGTATCCCGCACACAGCAGGGTAGGCAGAGAGAACCTAGTGTTAAGACACGAATTCTGGAGGCATTGCGTGTTGAGTGGCAGAACTCAACGCCGTGGTATTTTAAAGTATATAAATATTACATAATATTGCCTTATATTTGATTATAGCAGCGAACTGATAAATAGATATATAATTGCATATAGATACATGTCAGAGAAGTATGTCGAGGCAGTGGAAGCGTTAATAGGAAAACAGCTTCGGCCGTCGCATTCTGTAATCATCATTAACACTGTAATCTTCGTCCTCACAAATGAACTCATTCTTAGAATTAGGATGGATGTACAGTACGGTCATGAAGTCGTGGTCAACCTGAAGTTAGCTGTAGATCGCAAAAAAATATATTTTCTTTCCGAGTGAACAATATATGCACAGAAAACCTAAGTGCAGGGTGGCCACGACTTATTGACCGTACTGTATCTTAGCTAGACATCAGTTGTTTCAAGCAAAATTAAACAATGCGTGTCTCTCATCATTTATTTATAAGAATAAATAAGGCGCTTCAAATGTATTGGTCGCGGAGTTTTGATATATTGAACCTAACAGGTTTATTATCTTTACATCTCCTGCATGTTATCCTCTGTCAGAATAAAAATATCGATTTTATTTTTTTTTTCATACGCTACGTTACAGATCTTTCTACATCTAATAGATATATATTTTTCAAACTCAAACCTATCAACTAATACTTATTTAGAAAACGTAATAAAATTTGAACGCAGCAGGATTCGAACCCGCGCCTCCTGGAAACCGATCAGGCACTCTGACCACTAAGCCTCATCAAGATACGTCGAAATTTTTATACGCTTGTTACAACTTATTTATGTTGTTAGCATCTCTGTAGGGAGACTTTTACAAATTTCCGCTACCCAAAGATATTTAGTAAGAATTATGGTCTGGCAAATGAGAATGCTATTTAAAATATTTTTAACACATTTTACAAGTGTGGAATAACACAATCAACTAAGTTTATCAACTTTTATAAGTTATACTTGTCGTTGACGTAAATCCTAAAATTGGTACGGAACCCTCAATACGAGTTCGACTCGCACTTGACGGGTTTTTTGTAAGTATAGCATTTACTCTTATAATATTTACAGCTACAATTTAAATTATTATATATTAGTGAACACTAATTATAAATTGTATAAAACATAATATAAGAATATACAAGACCAATAAGAACAACGTATGGGCGGTGACCATGACGCACTCCAGTCCAGTCTTCCTAGAACGATACAGCATACGGACCAGCAGTGAAAGGATTGAAAATTCAAATGTCACGACTGCATGAGTTGCAGCGTGACAAATATTTCGTAAAGTATCGCACACGCCTCTTGGGCAACAAACAGACGGTTTCATCACCTCTTTGTTTATACAATCGCTTTAATTTGTAAGAAAAAATCTTGAAAATCAAAATGTAAGTACTGTGTTTGTGTTGTGAATACTGAATGCTATAATATGTCACTGTCGGGGAAAGGCCTTCTTGCTGTGATTTGTGTTCGAGAACGATATTGTAATAATTATGTCTTGTGCATACATGTATATGCGGGGTTTGTATGTAATATATCTAAAATGGTGTGTTGGGGCCAGTCGTGGCGCAATGGCACAAATAAACGACTGGTTGTGGGTTCGATCCCCGCTCGAGAAAATGAAATATTTATTTACATTTATATTTTCATTTCTTCGCTCTGGTGTTGAGGCAAAGCGCGGCGTTGAGTTCCGCCACTCAACACGCAATGCCTCTAGAACTCGGCGGAAAGTGGGTAACGGAGCATCCTAACACTAGGTTCCCTCTGTTTACCCTGTTGTGTACGGGATACAGCGTGAAGCTAATTTTCTTTTTAATACAAAATGTATCACCTCTTAATGCACTATTTGTATGAAAAAGAAAATTTTTAAAACTAAGTTTACCTACTGCAATTTTAATATAAACTAAAGTGGTAAATAATTAAGCAATCACCGAGATCACATGCCATTGAATGATGTAGGATACTATGTACGTACGTAACAGTGTTGCTAGATTTTTTTACGGTGAATAGAGGGGTTTTTTTTTTTTAATTTAATTTAAATTTAATTTTGAATAGGGGGATTTTTGAACTTTCACCAAAAGCGGGACAAGAAGTTTAAATAAGGAGGACTTAATTTGTTGTATATCTAACTATTTGAATTTTAAGTAAAGCTTTCAATAGTGATAGATATCAGTATAAAATGTTTAATAATAGAAAGACATCACTGTACTTAAAGTATATTGTTTTGGTTTACCATATGTAAAGTATTTAAGTCTTCAGAATAGTTTTATATATGTAACTTACGAATATTATTCGTAAGTTTTTTCGAAATTATTTGTATTTTTATGAAAAGATTATTTGTATTTTTATGAAAAGATTATTTATATTTTTATGAAATGATTATTAACGAATTAAAATCTTAAAGTAATTAAAAAAAAAATCACAGTACGTAAATCCGTGAAAAGCGGGACTGTGCCTGTCCCGATCGAAACAATTCATTTTTCGGCTAAAAAACGAGACGTCGTCCCAATGCTAGTACGTAATAAAGCAAGGCGGTGTCTTACAAACTGAACACAAAAAACAAAGTGACTCTGCTAGGTGCTTTCCGCCTACCTTTAAATAAAAGAAAAAATACCATAAAAAGGTGATAAATAATTAAAAAAACATACCTAAATAGTGTTCTAACAACAAAACAGATGTTTTTTTTTTAGTTTAGTTAGTTTTTAATAGCAACTATTCAATTTTAATTCTTTATTTTTTTTTAAACAATCGTTAAACGTACGTTTAAAAATAGGGCAAAGACAAACACACGAAAGTGTAAAAGTAAACATTGATAGCACTACGTAAACAACCGGAAGAAAGAGTAGAACCTTATGAACTGGCCAGTAGTGATGTTAATGACCGAACCGACGTAAACATCGCGTTAAAAAACGAAACTGAAATAGCTGTTTCAAAAATAGATGATTTTATAAAACCAGAATGAAAGTCTAATATGAAGTTGAGATTCTTGTGTGTACGTGTCGTTTCATTATATAGTAAAAAAAAATTAAATTAAATTAGCTTCACGCTGTATCCCGCACACAGCAGGGTAGGCAGAGGGAACCTAGTGTTAAGACACTCCGTTCCCCACTTTCTGCCGGATTCTGGAGGCATTGCGTGTTGAGTGGCAGAACTCAACGCCGCGATTAACCTCGACACCAGAGCGAAGAAATGGAAATATAAATTTAAGTAAATATTTCATCTCCTCGATTGGGGATCGAACCCACAACCAGTCGGTTTTGCAGTCACACCTCATGCCGCTGCGCCACGACCGGCCTCAATATTATATAGTATAGTATCAAGTAAATATTATATATTATCAATTAAAAAAAAATACTCCGTTCCCCACTTAATGCCGAATTTTGGAGTTGTTGACTGGCGGAACTCAACGCCGCGCTTTGCCTCGACCCCAAATTAAAATATTAATTATTTCATCGCAGAGACAATCGAACCCACTGACATCCGCGTTTACGCCTGCCACGACTGGCCTCAAATACATATTCGTTTGACGTTTTCGTCGTTTTAATTTCGAATTTCGCCATAAAGGTCTTTTAGATTTGCCCGTTCGTGCGTAGCTCAGGTTGCATATTCACATTTATAATGACTATATTACATAAGTATAGCATTTACATGTACCAATAATGTCGGATGTGTGTATATAATAGTGTAGTGAAATTACTTTTTTGCTCACATCAACGAGATTAATATGTTTTTTGAGCAATATTTCTTAATGATGTGTCGAAAAGTCAAAGTTATTACAGTTTCATGTTTCTAAATATTTCGTATTAGATATATTATTAATGTAGAGGCAACGAGAGGCAAAAAAGCAAATTATACTCTAAGTAAGTGTACATATATTTTTTGAACTTATATAGGTACGTTTATACTGACAAAACTTATGTAAAAAGTGACGATGTCGTACTCCGACGACATTTAATATACTATAATTGAATTTAATATTAACTTGAGATATTTCCATTAATTATATTTTCTATTTAACAATGGGGGATTTAAGTTTTTTTTACTTTAAGCTGTAAAGCTAGGCAGAGGGAACCTGGAATCTGGAACTTCACAATCATCACGCTTATAGTCACAGGCTTGTGCCCCTGCACAACAGCCTCAAATTTATTACATTTTTTTCAAATTTCGAAATAATCCTTATCAACCAAACATAACCACAAAAAAGTGCAATTATATTTGTAAAGCTAAACTGACTAACCTCTTAAGGAAATCTGTATATTCGGCCTGTCGTATCAGACCAGTCCTCATCATGATCGTCTGGAAGCACTGGCGTTCGATGGCCCACAGCCGGCAATCGGTGGCTGCTTTGATGGTGGCGGTTCTCTTGCAGTTGTACAGGATGGCCAGCTCACCGAACACCTTGCCAGGAGCCATTGTGCTTAGGTACTTGTTCTCGCGTGATACTTCCACTCTTCCCTCTGTTAAAATAATAGAAAAAAAAATGATTTAGTTTTCTATTATTATTTAAATAATAATCTTAAAAAAATAAATCAGCTGTATCCTGAACAGAGCAGGGTAGGCAGAGGGAACTTAGTGGTAAGACACGTCGTTCCCACTTTCGGCCGAATTCTGGAGGTATTGCGTGTTGAGTAGCGCGACTCAACGCCGCGCTTTGCCTCGACACCGGAGCGAAGAAATGAAAATGTAAATTTAAGTAAATATTTCACCTCCTCGATCACCTCCTCTGTGTCACGACGGCCACTTAATCTTTTATTATTATTTTTTATTTTACTCTAATATTAACAGGATATTGGGTATAAACATATATAAACGCAATAAATAACCAAAATATAATATAACGGAACTCATTTATTGATATACAACCATAAACGTATATTTTAATATAGACACAAGTCGTTTCTCATGACTGACTCATAACCAGTCTTGTTAGAAATCTTGACGGGATATTGCGAAGTTTTGCAATTTAAGCATAAAGAAAATAACTGAGATAATATGATCAAGCAGTAATTTATTCTCTAAGACCTATTTTTTATATTTTTTTAATATATCCTTCTAAATAAAGAACTTGGTTTAAAGAAGGGATGTCTGCGTCTCTTTTCCCACATAATCAAAGCCATTAAAAATATAATAATTTGTAATGTTTGTGAACTTTATATTGTGTTTGTTTCTCCAAAAAAATAAATAATTCAACAAACCAATATATAACTTATAAACATAAAAAGTAAAGTTATAAAACGTAACCTTAAACTTTTATATAGTAGCATTCTTAATTTTATATACACGAGAAAAGTTAATTTTTATCTTTATTATAGACTACTAAATTGAAATCGTAGCAACAATCAATTCAAGGTAACGAGCGTGCGAATACATCAACAGCTTGAGTAGCACATTGTTCTTTGTTTCCATTCAGCCTAGATGAAATAGCTCAATAATTTATATCTATAGCACAGATAAAATATTACATTTAGTTGTTTATTAGTAAGTACCTTATATTATTATTTTTTCCAATGTAAGTATTGTAATTAAACTTTTGTAACCTTCTTTTCTTTTATTTTTTACCAATAATATTTTTTTTTAAAAGTTCAATTTAAATAATAAATAACTATTACAGAAAAAAAAACATATTCAACAGCGTTTAAATACAGATTCAAAATGCAAAATGCTGCAGTAATTATTAACATTTTATAATCTGTAATATGTTAATTTAATGACAGCATCTATTCGTATATTATCTATAATTTTTTTTTCGAATATATAATGAATATCTGTACAAATACTATCTAACATGATACATGATGTGATCGAGTCGAGCGACGGCGAGTTATTAGCTTTGCAAATGAAAGTGTTTCAAGGTGACTCGCTTAATATTACGAGTTGAAAGTTCAAAAACACCGTTCAAAGAACGTGCATTCAGCTTTTCTTATTGTTTTAAATTATCTTTAGTCATTATAATGCGTAATATTCATTATAATTATTTATATTATGATTCTAAATGATTATAAACAAGACCATTCTTAGTAAAAAAACAACAAAGGAATGTTTGTTTGTGATATCTATTGTGGGATAATTTAGGCGTGAAGTCATCATCTGAATGAGTTATTTAAAAAATGATCTATTTTTTATGATTATTTTTTTCAGCTTTACTCTGTATCCCGCAAATAGCAGGGAAGACAGAGAGAAAGTAGTGTTAAGACACTTCGTTCCCCACTTTCCGCCAAATTTTGGAGGCATTGCGTGTTGAGTAGTACCAGAGCGAACGAATGGAAATATTAAAAGGGGAATCGAACACACAACCGTCGTGTTACAGTCACACGCTTGTGCCCCTGTGCCACGACGGCCTCGAGACGGATTTTTTTATCATTTAACACATAGCGTAGCTAATGTTCAATATCATCTGTTACAGTTTACTTATTTAAAAATCAAAATTAAACTCAATAAAACCAGCTTCACGTTGTATCCCGCACACAGCAGGGAAGGCAGAGGAAACCTAATGTTAAGACACTCCGTTCCCCACTTTCTGTCGAATTCTGGAGGAATTGCGTGTTGTGTGGCAGAACTAAACGCCGCGCTTTACCAGAGCGAAGAAATGGTAATATACATTTAAGTAAATATTTCAGTTTACTTATCTAACTCACCTAAATATTTGGTAAACATAATGTTGTTCAAACAAAAGAAGATATACAACACGGAGATTCTATAACAATACGATATGTAACATGTTCATATTTAATTAACCTGTTATTTGCATTATAATAAATATTATGTTATCATTATATGTCATAATATTTAATTATGACATTAGCACCTACATTGTAAATAAACGAATTAGTTGCTTTTGTGACAATATTATGATACATTTTTTTTAGCTTCATGCTGTGTCCCGCACATAGCATTGTAGGGGGAACCTGGGAACCTAGTGTTAAAACACACCATTCCTATTAAGACACTGCCGTTCCCCACTCTCCACTGAATTCGTATTGAGTGGCGAAACTCAACGTCGCCTTTTACCTCGACACCAGAGCGAACAAATAAAAATATTAAATATTTAAGTTCCTCGAGTGGGAGTCGAATCCACAACCTGTCGTTTTACACAATCATCACGTATAGTCAAAAATTGACAACCACTAACGTTACATGTAAATATTGTCAAAAGTGAAACTCGAATATTTAAATAGTTTAAAAAGTGAAACTCGTCAGTTTTATGAGTAATTTTTAGTGTAAAGTGCAAACATACAGATTTTATTACACTATATATACAAATTTTGAACATAAACGATATGCAACAGTTAGCTATCCTCAGTTATCTCTGTCGCGTACATCGATCAACATGTCATAGTCAATCTACATATTTGTTACTAAGTCATATGATACACACGATAAGTATAGCACCGTCAGATGAAAGCGTGCTATCTTATAAATTTTATTTTATCTTTATCAGCTTCACGCTGTATCCCGCACACAGCAGGGTAGGTAGAGGGAACCTAGTGTTAAGACACTCCGTTCCCCACTTTCTGCCGAATTCTGGAGGCATTGAGTGTTGAGTGGCAGAACTCAATGTCACGCTTAGCCTCGACACCAGAGCGATGAAATCGAAATATAAATTTAAGTAAATAAATAATTTCATCTCCTCGAGCGAGGATCGAACCCACAACCAATCGGTTTACAGTACTAATATTAATAGATATGTATTTTATTTACCTGATTCCACCTTTTTGTTGTCATTATGCTCGAATGAATCGTTATTTTCTAATCGAGTCACATCGAGTAATATTCCAGCATCCAAAGAAGATTCGGTTGCATTACTATCTCGCTGGCAAAGGTTCCCTGTCCTTCGTTTTCGCGTTCCATAAGTATGGACAGGAACTATTAATTTCGGTCGAGGAATTGAAAAATCAGAATCCGAACCACTAGACGAACTCTTAGCACTACGCGAGTATACACCATTATTATTCACTACACGCTCTTCACTAATACGGTCTCTAGGCGCGTTAAACGATAATATATCGTTATATCTATCATAACGATCTTCACTTTTCACTCTCACTGTGTTGTATAACTTCCCGTATTTATCTGGTTTTATTTGTCTAGCACCATTTGTAGTCCGATAATCACTTTCGTTCCCTAAATCGATTGACTGGTACCCGTTCCCCCTTGCAGGAACTGGGGGAGGGTGGCTTCCTCGAAACATTCCTCCTTGCATTAAGGTCAGCTGTTCACTTGGAGACAGATTTCTTTTTGGTTGTGTAACTGTGACACCACTGTACGCATTACTACCGTGGTCTGTTGTATCAAGATAAGCGCGTAAAGGTGCCCTTCCTTCACTTTTTACTCTCAAAGATTTTGACCGAAAACTAGGTTTAACGCTGTCTGCACGTCCGTTCCGCTCATTGTCAGGTTGCGTTGTGTGTTGAGGAAGTTGCTCGCATGTAGATAACGATTCATTAATAGGATGCATACATAAACCTAAATCTTCCGCCTCACTATCCATGTCGAGGTTCTTATTTCCTGATCTAGATTTAATACGAGTTAAATCTAATGTTGCCATCGAATTTATTATTTGGTACATTGTGTCATTGCCATATCCACGAACGGTCCCATTAGATTTCATATTACCGTTGAGAATTTGTCTATCTTTTTTTGGGTCTTTCTGCATTTGTTTTATCTTATCACTATCTGTGTCGTTATTTTGCTGACTGACTCTTGCATAATAATCGTAGTATGATTCAGAGGACGGGTCAGGCGGCACCGGTCCTGGGTCAGGGAGAGGATAATAGTTCTTTTTTGAATCAACTTTTCTTTGGCGATGTGCATATTTCAATGAATCTTTTCTTTGTGGTGGAATTGGCGCTTGACGATCGTTTGAACCGTTAGAACCAAAGGCTTCAATGTCCCATTCTGTAAAATTTCTTCTCTTCACTCTCCGCAACGTGGATGGTTTATAACCGTTAGGCATATCTTTAAAACTATAGCTGTGTTTTAGTTTATTTTGCGATAAAAAGTTATGGTTAGATCTTGCCTTTTCTTCAATATCTTGTTGATATTTGGCCAACTGGGAAATATTGTCATTTCCAGCATTGTAATTATAACTTTGGCTTGATTGTAAAAAGGTATTGTTATTTTCTTCTTTCTCAACACTACGTCCCACATCACGGCAAGATTTGCTTCGAGATATAGAATTAAATTTGGAGTTTCTTGATTGTTCATCATCGTCTCTATAACTATTTAAATTGTTTGCCCCAACCCAGTTGGCGGCATAAACTAAGTCCATAGTTCTGTCATTAATAGAAAGCCACGGGTCCTCCATGACCGCTTTTCCTGGGTAATGTTTTATTTTCATAATGTTTCCAAATCCACTGATATATTTATTTTGTCTTTTTGTAAATAATCACAAGTAATATAACACATTTTTACAATGTTTGAATTCATATTCTTCATTGAAATTTATATTTTTATAAAAAAGTATTTTCCATTTTTTCCTATGAAAATGTTATATTTTTTATTTATTTGTATACTTTATGCAACAACAATATTCGTTATTAAAATAAATGTAACGTTAACAGTTTTACTTCTTCCGGGACCAATTAAATATAATTAAGAATTAAGTGTACAAAGGTATTTATTGATTTTTAAATTAATTAATATGTTCATAGAGTAAGTTCCGGGACATAAAACTTAAGGCACTATAGTTTGATCGTAGATATTGGTTCACGAATGACATAATATATTGTGACTCATAAGGTCATAAGAAACTTGTGAATCACACCAACGATATGGTATATAAAACAAATGACAAGCTTTAGCCTACAGTATGGGAAGTATAGTTTTAAAACAAATCTTCACGCTGTATCCCGCACACAGCAGAGCAGGCAGAGGGAACCTAATGTTAAGACACTCCGTTCCACACTTTCTGCCAAGTTTTGGAGGCATTGCGTGTGGAGTGGCGGAACTCAACGCCGCGCTTTGCCTCGACACCAGAGCGAAGAAATGATAATATAAATGTTAAATTATTATTTAATTTCCTCGAGTGGGGATCGAACCCACAACCAATTGATTTTACAGTCACACTTTGCCTCGACTGGCCTCATATAGTCTCAATATAGTTATGATACTTAATAACTCCTTGCTTGGATATGTTGCTAGCTATTATTATTAATAAATAATTACTAATAGACTGGTTAACTTTTATTTGATATCAGCCTTGGAACCAAGCCTTTCCTGACATTTTAATAATTATGACTAGAATATTGTATTTCAATCGAATGCATATTCAATTAATCGATTTATTAATTATACATTTATTTATTAATAATGATTATGGCTACGTAGTTGTATTACATTCTAATTTAGTAAGTGATATTATGTATTCAGGTAACACTAACTAGACAACATTAAATTTACAGTTTAGTGTTTAGACACTCCCTTCTCCACGCATTGCTCAATTTTTGAGGCATTGCGTGTAGAATGGAACGATGCACTTTGTCTCCCTGAAAAATCTAGAATAATATTTTTTCCGAATTAGCACCAAACTCAGAACCATCGCGTTTACAGTCAGACGCTGAACCACTGGGCCACGACGGCCTCAATATCCGTTTAATCCATTATACATTATACATTTTTAGGAAAACAGTGGTAATCTGGTAAATTGGTAGTACTAAGACACTCCGTTCCCATTAAGATCGGGAGCATTGGAAGGCATTTCTCGAGGCCCGAAGCGAAAATATTAAATAATGCACTCCCCTGAGCGGGAATCGAAGCCACAACCGTCACGTTTACAGAAATAAAAAAAAATGTATATTCTAAATTTCACTAGCTATAATATTATAACTTATAAGACATACGTCACGGACGGTAAGCACGAATTGCACAAACCACCAGTCCATGAGGAAACAACTGGGGCTCAAGAGTCCATCAATGCAAACTGTTACGTTACGCAATAATTAGATAATGGAACGTAGCTACTTATTCGGTACACAGAAGCCGGTTTTTTGGAACGGTTATTTTTATTACTACACTTTCACTGTTATTTTGGCGGTAGTGATGTGTTTTGATAGATTTTTGTTTTTTTTTTCAGCTTCACGCTGTATCTCGCATGTAGTGGGATAGGCACAGGAAACTTAGTGTTAAGACACTCCAGTTCCCGTTTTCGCCGAATTCTGGAGATACGGCGTCTTGAGTAGCGAACCTCAACACCACGTTTTGCCTCGATACCGGAGCGAAGAAATTAATATATTAAATATTTCGTTTACTCAAGTCGGGATCGAACCCACAACCTATTGAGGCTACATTTACACGCTTATACGCCCGCGCCACGACTGGCATATTTAATATATTTTTTTAAATATCTACTAAGATCCATTTGTGATTAAAGTTATTTAAATTTCTCATTTCAATGAAAATTACAAGTATTTATTTAATTATATTACGCGGATATTGCTTTTTAGTTTTAAAATAACTTTTTACTTGAGTAATAATAAAGTTATATTTTTTGTCGTCAAACTGCTTAAACATTATATATCTATATTTAATAATAGTTACCATTGTATTAAGAACTTACAAATTTTATAAAAAATTAAATTAAATTTTTTATAAATCTTATAAAAGTTTTTCTACAAAAGTACTATTATATTATACTATTTTATTATAAAAATAATAAAGTAAACCACTCTCGATTGCCACAGACGTGAAACGCTCTATGAATCGTGATTGCGTAAAAGAAGCATCGCTTCTTCATATAAGGGCGTCTGGTTTTACGAACTCATGTTTATTTCCTAAGTGGGTTAACAGCTAACATGTTTTCGTAAAAAAATAAATATCAGCTTTAGCAGGGTAGCCAGAGGGAATCTAGTGTTAGGACACAACGTTCCCCACGTTCCACCGAATTTTAGAGGCATCGAGTCGCAGAACTCAAAGCCGCGTTTTGTCTTGTTACCAGAGCAAAGAAATAAAAATATTAATAAATAATAATTCATTCCTCGAGTGGACATCGAACCCACAATCGTCGCGTTTGTAGTCACATGCCTGTGCCTACGCTACAACGGCCTCCGACGGTATAAAAAAATAAATGCAAGAATTAATATTTTAATATATTTAATAGCTAAATGTTTCTAAATTATTTTTTTATGATAGTATAATTGTAACAATTACTAACGTATAATAGAAAAGCCTATAATTTATCGACGCTATTATAGCGAATAGAGACGCGCTTGGCTGAACGTGATGGTGGTATTTTATTGCATACTTTGTTTAAGAAAGAACATAGAGCTAAGTCTTAATATTCAGATTCAGTTAATATGCAGATTCAGTAGTTTCAGTCTTAATATTTGATTGGACAGGAAGTAAAAAAATATTATCAAAAACAAAAAATCCGTCTGAATAAAACTTAAAAGAAAAAAACAAGCCCAATAGTGCATTAGGATTAATAGTCGGTGCTAAGAGGAATCTAACGATATCTTAATGATGTAAATCCGTTCAGAGGTTCTGGAGATATGAGGTAATAAAAAATATTACATACAAAATAAGCGCGAAAAGCATAGCCTTGTCGGGTAAACACGGGTGGTTGATAATATCACATTCTTATTTGTTAGGCAAAAATAAATAAATTGTATTAAAAACATATATATTTATGTAAATATTTTAAATAAAAAATCACTCAATATGTTTTTAGTTCAAAGGCTATTTTATAATAATTTTATTAATTAATAAAAAACAAAGACCGTTCTAGTAAATAAATCATCTAAGCGTGCATATAACGAGAAACTCTAAATAATTGAGGCCAGTCGTGACGCAATGGCACATGCTTGTATCTCTAAACGCGACAGGTTGTGGGTTCGATTTCCACTCGAGGACATGAAATATTCAGTATATTTATTTCTTCGCTCTGGTGATGAGGCAAAGCGCGATGTTCAGTTCCGCCATACAACACGCAATGCCTTTAGAATTCTGGCCCCCTCTGCCTATCCTGCTACATGCGGGATACAGCGTGAAGCTTCAAGCCCAAACCCTTCAAATATTCGTGTAACCCTATTATTGTTATCCGTTCTACGACGTGAATAGCATGCATCGCAAATTAAAATTTAATTACTAAACGCATGATCGAATTACTAGAAACCGATTTCTAGACTGATAAAGTTGAAACCAGTTCATCGGTCCACATATCCAGTGGACTGGCCATCGATATCTGAGAAACTAGGAACTTGAGAAATCTATGCCTATCTATCTATATTATCATTCTTTATACCTGGCAAGATTTGTATGCGCTAGAAATCTAGCGTCGTTTAGCTGGAAAGCTAGGACAGGTAAAAAAGGAATATTTTTAATGTTTAAATATATATGTTATAAGAAATAATTAATGAAGCCAGTCGTGGTGCTGTGACTTTAAACGCGTCAGGTTGTGAGTTCGATTCCCATTCGCGAAATTAAATATTACATATTGTCATTTTCTTTGCGATGGTGTCGAGGCAAAGCGCGGCGTTGAATTCCGATACTCAATTCGCAATGCTTCCAGAATTCAGAAGGAAATGGGAAACGGAGTATTTAACAGTAGGTTCCCTCTGCCCCTACTGAGTGCGGGATACAGCGTGACTCAAAAAAAACAATTAATGAAGGGAATACATTATAGGGTGCAGTGAATAGCTATAGTAGAGAATGCTTTTTAGCTTTAAGCCCACTATTGTGCAAATATTTGTAAGAACTATGTACTATTACGTACTATTTAAAAATATTAAATATAACATATAAGTATTATACATTTGTGCATTCATATCTAGAATCAGAATTTGATATATATATTTAAAGAAAATTCAAAACGATTTTTCTTACAAAAAATCTACATAACAAGGAAAAAACAATTGAAATAACAAAATGGATATAACTGCTTAACGTTAATTATATTTTTTTTACATTTAATCAAATATATATTCATTTGTTAAGAATATCTTAATAAAATATTAAAATTTATACTGATAAAATAAAGAAGTTCAAACAATAAACAATACCACGCCGGCAAAGCGTGTCAAATGTCAATATGAAATATTTAAAATCAAGAATAATAAATAATAATTATATAAAATATATTTGCATCCAATATACGTCGTTCTTCATTTTCTGATTAATTTTGGACAAGTTTAGTGGCGGAATTCAACGCCGCGCTTTGTGTTTTCATCAGAGTAAAAAAATAAATAATAATTCCTTTTTTCGAATGCAAATCAAACCCACAACCATCTCTTTTACAGCCCACGTGCCTCTGCGCCACTACGAACTCTAGCACAAGCTTATGCTTAGACATTTACAAACTTACACGACTCTACTAGTATTAATGAATGAAGGTGAAATAACAAACCAGACAATGCATTACATTCATACATATATAAATATATAACGAATAATATTTTTAAGAAGAACAATAAGAAATATGAACAAGACTTTTTTTTCTCAAATTAAAAATTTAATTTGCATACAATATAACAAACTTTTACATCGCAAAAGGCTCGATTATTAAGTAATTAGATATATCTAAGCAAATGTAATTCAGTTATTTCTCTCAAAGCGTTAGTTTCTTCACAAAAGTTGAAGTCTTTAATAGGTTAATTGGACACGCGTGTGTCTAAATCAGTTTTTATAGCAATTATAAAAAAAATTGCAAGAAGTTATATTTTTCTTGTTATTTACTAATAATCAGCTTCACGCTGTATTCCGCACACAGCAGAGTAGGCAGAGGGAACCTAATATTAAGACACTCCGTTCCCCACTTTCTGCCGAATTTTGGAGGCATTGCGTATTGAATGGCAGAACTCAACGCCGCGCTTTGCCTCGACACCAGAGCGAAGAAATGGAAATATAAATTTGAATAAATATTTCATCTCCTCGAGTGGTGATCGAACTCACAACCAGTCGGTTTTACAGTCACACTTTGTGCCACTGCGCCACGACTGGCCACTTGTTATTTACTATGTAATATAAAATATCTAAATGTTATCAAATTGGATGTATTTGAAAAATATATTAATGCATAATTTAATAAATATTTTTATTTATGTTTTGTTTATATCTATAGAATATATTACTGTGTTGCAATTTATGTGGGTTTTTACATATTTTTATCATTATAACACTGTGCGTTGTCATTTGAAAGAGTTAGTAGATATTCTCTGTTAAATATTTGTTATAATTTGGGAACCAGGAACAATGTTTTTTTATCGAATATGCTCTTGTCATTTTTCTTAAGTTTTTATCACTTGTCTCGATCATTAAGAGTAAGTTATATCACATATAATGTATCTATATAATATTAATTTTACGTTAAATATCAATGAATGCTCACGTCTCGAAAAATACCGATATCCAATTTCGATATAGCACGTAGGTTAAGACGTGATGATTTTTCTTTAAGCAAACTAAGGCAGACTAGCGAGATAATACTCGAACTGAGACAAATAACTCACTCAGTCTTCATGTATCTACAGTACGCTCAACAAGTCGTGGCCCTAAAGTTATCTGTAGATGGCTGCGCGTATTAGATTTTAGGGTATTTTTCTAGCGTGAAGCTGTATTCCGCACACAGCACGGGTAGGCAAAAATAATCTAGTGTTAAGGCACTCCGTTCCCCATTTTTCACTGAATTCAGGAGGTATTGTGTGTTGAGTGGCAAAACTGAACGCCGTGCTTTGCCTCGACACCAGAGCAAAGAAAATTGATTAATAAATTTTTATATAAATAAAAATTAAACATGTTTAATTTGTTCGGATGTAAAATCGAACCCACAACCCGTCGTGTCTTACTTTTGATTGATTTCTTCCCGTGAAGAATAAACATATGTCCAGAAAACCTAACTTCAGGGCGGCCACGACTTGTTGACCGTACTGTACCTACACTTAGCTGTTTAAGTAGTAGACAATAGAGTTCCTTTCATTTCATATTGCATTCATATTCGAAGTCATGACTTGAATTTTTACGAGGCCATTATCAAAGAGCTTTATGCCCGTAAATTTTACATATCCATATACTATACTATAACTGTAAGTAAATATTTATTGTTTACGTTTAAAAAAATGTTTTATATTCTATATCTTTTGATTTATAGAAAAATAATACTTTTAAGAAAAATATATTTTATCTGTTTCCAATATATTAAAATATAAAATAAATTATGTGTTATATATATATTGCACTGATCACTGATATTATGACGAAAACACCATAAAAAAAATGTTATTTACATAAACTTTCTATGGTGTCGTGACTGTCTGACAGAACACACACTATTATTATATGATAACATCGACACTATAGATGTATTGGACCAGTAAATCACGATCATAATACGGCTCAATTGATAAAATCAATGTTACTTTCTAATCCATAAGCGACTAGAAAGAGTTATGATTGATGTATTATATGTGGGGAACGGAGTGTCTTAACACTACGTTCCCTCTTCTTATCCTGCTGCGTGCGGGATACAGCGTGAAGCTGATTTATTTATTTTTTATTATTTATTATAACACGTTAGTAACTTGAAGGAATTCATGTATCAGTGGCCTATTAAATGTACGAAGCGTAACGTAATAAATTAATTTAAAATAGTTTCTTTTATTGAACATGTCAAACATTGCGAGTCAACTAATATATAAGGCATGTAGAAAGAAAACAAATAAAAAAACTAATTTATTCATTATTTAGCTTTTAGTACAGTATATACTTAAAATTTCAAAAATATTAAAAGATTGATGGAATAGAAAAAAAGGTACGGACCATATTGTTAAAAAAAATCAATATCAGCTTCACGCTGTATCCCGCACACAGCAGGGTAGGCAGAGGGAGCCTAGTGTTAAGACACTCCGTTCCCCACTCTCTAGCGAATTCTGGAGGCATTGCATTTTAAGAACTCAACGCCGTGCTTAACGTCGACACCAGAACGAAGAAATGGAAATATAAATTTAAGTAAATATTTCATCTCCTCGAGTGGGGAACGAACCCACAACCATTCGGTTTTACAGCCACACCTCGTGCCGCTGCGCCACGACTGGCCTCTGGATATTATGTTAAAATTTTAAAAAATCATATCAATTATGGCAAATGTGTGTTTGTTGTTAATTAAAAGTTATTGTGTTTGGATGGTTCAAAATAAACTTATGTAATGTATGCTGAACTGAAACGTAGACGTAGAAAGCTTCGCCTCTCATACATTAATATGCTAAAATCTTCACCGTGAAGACAGCGCTCCAAAATACTTTCACGGCATTCGGGTAGTGCACGCAAACATGACTTGACTCGACTTGCAATATTCACATACTCTAAACGAGATAAGAATAATTTAAAAAGTTACTTTTTTTTTAACAACTGCTAAAACGCGGGTATTCCATAAATAATGATAGCCTAATAAGTAAAAATCACTTAAGATTTGACGACTAATAAAATATTGTTGTGGCATAAAGCGGATGTATGGCTATACGAGCTTTTCATCACGATACACTTAAAAATATCCTTCGAAATTTTTGTTGACAGCTGCGATTTGCGCGAAAATATCACCTTGACACTTCACTGAATGGCCTAAAACTTTACTATTACGTCACAAAACTATGAATTTACAACAAAAACTTGAAACACAGTCATTTTGTTGTTAAATTGGCGTAATTTTAATTTTTTATCGTACGATAGTACACGAACAACCGATCACGGCGACGTCGCCCCGCTTACTAATAGTCTCGAATCTTGATCGACTCCTGCGCATGTGTCGTTAGTGTGCGAGCGAGACGGATGTACTGAGGCAACAGTCATACCTGAATTTGAGCTTTGAACTTAACAATGGACGGGGTGGCTATTTGTAAATTATGCATATTATAATAATAATTTATAGATATAGATTTTTTATTATTATGCCAGCTTGTATAACACGCCATAAAAATAGTAATATAATAGTTAACATTTACAATTTTAATTTTCTCTAATAATCTTTTGTATCATGCGGTTTACATCGATGGAACACCGTAGAATTTTTTGTAAGATTCACTTCGGAAAGTGGATTAATCCTGTATATCCACTTTCAGAAGTTTCCATTCACATTCTGAAGGCATTGCGTGTTGAGTCACGAAACTCAACGCCGCGCTTTGCCTCGTTACCAGAGTGAGGATATGAAAATATTAAATATTTCATTTCCTCGAGTCGGAATCGAACCCACAACCTTCCGCGTTTACAGTCACACTCTTGTGCTTGCGCCACGACAGGCCTCATGTGCATAAATTTTATATCTCAAAAAAATTAAAAGACTCTTAACACACTTTCCATACAACTGACATAATTATTTCAATATATTTTGAAAATATCGAAAATAATTTTAATTTACATTATTTATTCTTGTTTATATTTTAAAACATTTATTGGAGTCATTTATAACTAATTATATTACCACTATTATAAATACACTTAGCTCGTGGTCAGGTAAGAGTGTAAAGTAATGAAAACATCCATTTACTATCACCAATTAAGAACAACTTAATAAAGTAATAGTTGTTTCACCAGTAATAAAGTTTTGAATGTTGTTTCAAAATTTATAAGTTTTTTTCGAAATTTAAGAATATGAGACATATCTTTTCTTGAATTTCAAAAGTATGGAAATATGCTTAATTTTATAAATTAATTTATATTTGTATATTTATATCGATTTCGCTGCTTTAATGTACTTAAAAATAAAATAAATAAATTGAGGCCAGTCGTGGCGCAGGGGCACAAAGTGTGACTGTACTAAAGTGTGACTAAAACCGACTGGTTGTGGGTTCGATCCCACTCGAGGAGATGAAATATTTACTTAAATTTATATTTCCATTCCTTCGCTCTGGTGTAGAGGACAAGCACGGCGTTGAGTTCTGCCACTTAGCACGCAATGCCTCCAGGATTCGGCAGAAAGTGGAGAACGGAGTGTCTTAATACTAGGTTCCCTCTGCCTAGCTTGCAGTGTACTTAAAAAAAACAACGAATAATTCATTCAACGTTGGCCTTCATTCATTACTAATTAAACCAACTATGCTTCGTATGAATCAAAATATTATATTTAATTTATAAATAAGAATATAGAATAGGCTTATAGAAAGTAAAAATTGACATATTTAAAGCATATAAATTGAGATTTAATTTAAATATCACCTTTTACGGTGTCACGATCTTAGTTGCGCAAGCTACAGTATAATCTGGATAATAGTAGAAACGGAATCGAAAGTATAGAATGAAAATGAAACATATAGAATGTGGAATATCTATGATAAAAATAATAAGCGTATGGTAAAAATGTATTTTTTTAATGGAAAAGGACAAGGCAAACGAGCGTTCGTGTCACCTGATGGTAAGTGATTACCGCCGCCCACGACCCCGTGCAACACCAGAGGAGCTACAGGTGTGTTGCCGGCCTTTAAGATGGAGATAGACCCGCTTTTTGGAGGTACCCATGTCATATCGACCTGGAAACACTGCCGCGGGTAGGCCATTCCAAAGTTCCGTGGCGCGTGGAAGAAAGCTCCTACGAAACCGCACAGTAGTGGATTGCCACGTATCCAGGTGGTGTGGATGATATTTTAGCTTGTGACGTACTGTGATAAATGCGGTAGAGAACGCAAAAACAATTGTTTTACTTAAGTGGAAATTAAAGATGCAAACGCAAACTTACTATTTAAAGAACATATTCGTTAGATTTAGACCTAGAATAGTGGGTTATTGAAGTACTAAAACATAAACTTGGAACTCACTTGACTTTTTAGGACCGTTACCATAAAGTTGGCGTAAAATCCACAAATAAATGATTCAAATATTATAGGTTTTATTGGTTGTAAGGATTTTGATAATACTTTGGTGCTGTGGTATTTTACAAAAGAGCTGAAAATAGTCCAGCCAATATAGGGTCGTATTACCTTAATAATAAGATAAATAATATTTTGCTTCAAATTTTACTATTTATATAACATTACAATGTAATGATAGGTACCAAAAAGGAATATAAGGTGAGTGAAGTAGAGAAAGAAATATACTAATTTGTTGAAAAAGACGGTTTCATGTATTTATATAAAAAATAATTTATTTCATAACTGTCATCAGTTCTCTGTACAATTTATAATAAATCGATATCGATGGTATCAAGTTCACAGTTATTTTTATATACCTTCTGATATGATGATGTGTTCTTATATTACTTTTTCTAAATAGGCTTTTACAAGCTGCAATATCTACTAGCAATATTAAAGATAACAATTAGATATTCTTGTGAATTCAAATTTAACAAAAACAATTTATAATCATCAGGGTAAATAGATGGAACATAGTGTTAAGATACTCCGTTGCACACTTTACGCCAAAGTTTTCGTGGCATTGCGTGTCAAGTGCCGGAACTCAACGTTGGGCTTTTGTCTTGATGTCAAAGCGAAGAAATGAAAATATTAATAAATAATAATTCATTTCCTCGAGTGGGGATCAAACCCACAACCATCGCATTATAAGCACACTCTTGTGCCCCTGGGCCACGACGGCCACTATAATAAGTATTAAAAGTGAAAATGAAGTATTATAAACGACCATTTGATGCAATATTGACGTTATTATACCGGCTTATACGGAAGTTGTAATGTTCCATAATATGTATTAGTACTTTATAAAACGTTGTTTCGTACATTATGTATTATACAACATATTATATTATAATACAGTTAATATACACTTTATTTTCTCCTCATTTAAAACATATGTTATGTAGATACTTACGTAAAGCAAATCAATCCAAAAGCACGTAAGAAGTTAACTTGATAAAGAACTAAAAAAACTAAAAAAGTTAAGAAAAAATTAAGAAACACTATTTGTAATTGTGAAACTTAAAAAGAAATACGTCTCTTTTTAACATAAAAGGTGGTCTAAAGTATGAACTTAGCGAATTACTATTACCCATTTGGATATCTCGGTACCTTGTTTTTTGTAAACGTACTTAATTTTATAATATTCAGTAATTTTATATAATCATTTTGAATATTCAACGATTTTATATATTTTAACTTTTATAATCTTTAATATTATAATTTTTATCTTTAAAATTTCATAATACACCGAGATGAATAATGGCTTTACACCTGTCTCACTTTTTAAACCTTCTAATTTTAAAAACAAAATCAAATCGGTGTCATTAATTTGCGAAAAGTAAAAGAGATTGTCTCTGTCGACTTGCTGACGCTATTATTAGGAACTTTTATGTTATAATCTCCACTTTCTTTCTTTCTTTCATCTCCACTCTTTTCCTTGGGGTAGTCAATAAAATAGCACAGTTTTCAACTTTTCACGCGTTTTTTTTAATACAGGATGTTTATTTAATTAATTATAGAGGTAAAATTTCCCCAATCTGGATTTGACCTTGAATACACTAACTTTGTACGTAAAATCCATTCTTTTGTTTGTATTACTTAGTGATAGGAAAGCGTTGGTTTTGTTGGAAGAGCTGAAGATCGAGCACAGTGACTTCCATTGGAGAGACTTATGTCTAGCAGTGGACGAGGACAGGCTGATGATGATGATGATGAAGCAAGGGGCTTAATCATCATCATCATCAGCATCGTCATAGTTATCATTTTTAAGTTGAAACCAAAAAAATATAATAACATAAACATATATTCTAAGATTATAGATCATTAAGATCACGTAATAGTAAAAATCATATTATAAGACATGAAAGTTCAAGTAAAAGTTGTAGGTAATGGTAATCAAGAAGCTCCATTCGGATTTCATTTGCGATGCAAATCCGACCGCGGTCAAGGCTGGGATCTTCTGGTTTCACTTTCACAAATCACGGCTGATTTTTAATCTTAACTAAAATGTTAAATCGCACTACTACGCTTTATTTATGTATCTTCTTAATTATATGAGGTATATGTGTGACTGTAATACGACGGTTGAGGGATCGATTCAAATGATTTTTTGAATATTTTCAATTGTCTGCTCTGTGTATGTAGTCAAAAACGCGGTGTTGAGTTTCGTCACTTAACATGCAATGTCTTGAAAATTCAACGAATAATAAGGAACGGAGTGTCTTAACACTAGGTTCTCTTTGCCTACTGAAATAACACTTTAAAGATCAAACAACCATAAACTTTATATAGGTAGAAGACACAGATAATAAAATATATATTCAATATACCAGAGAAATTGCAGTATAACATACAATCGAAAAGAGATGCATTTTACAACATTATTACTGAAGACGTCATGGCTGTGGAAGCTAATGTCAGAACAGAATTACCCTCATTCGTTGGCCACTGAACAATATAATAAGATACGTTAAGAGGGTTCCTTTCTATAATATCATATTAAACGATCTGTTGATTTATATTCAATGCTTAATGTTCTTTTAACTTCGAATTATATTATTCAATAAAAAATATAAAGTACTAGACATTTGGAAGTAAAATGATTTGGTAGCTATAAAATGCAACAAAGGCATGTATATAAAATATTATTTTTAATATTACAAAAATATTATTTTTCATTTTTTTCTGAGCGGCGTTGAGTTCCGGCGCTCACCACGCAACGCATCTAGGAACGGAGTGTGTTAACACTAGGTTCCCTGTGCCTAGCCTGCTGTCTGCGGGATACAGCGTGAATCAGATTTAAAAAAAAATACAAAGCAATCTAATATTAGGTCTAAAACAACATTGATAAAAATCATAATAAATAGTAAATATAAAAAAAATAGTAAATATATACCGTTGCAAATTGTTTAACCAACAATTTTGTTTTAGCGTAACTGGAACGTAACTAAATACGGCTATTAACACCATGCGAGAAAGAAAAGTATATTATTCATATAGCATGTGATCTTCTTCTGATTTATTTGATATATGTATGAACGATTAAAAGGTAGTTGTTGAAAATGATATATTACTTATATATATTTTTAACTGACTTCTGTAAGGAAAGGAGATTATCAAGTCGACTGTATTTTTTTTTGTATTTCATAATTATATTGCAGATTTGATCTTATAATTTTGGTGTAAAACGCTGCTAGCAATACAAAATAATATTTTTTTTGGTTCACTCTGTATCCCGCACATAGCAGTCTTCCATTATAACATTTTACGTTTCTCATTTTCCGCTCAAATTTGGAGACATTGCGTGCCGAGTGGCGGAACTCAACGCCGCGCTTCGCCTTGTTCATAGAGCAAATAGATGAAAATTCCCTCGAGTGCACTCACGTTTATGCACCTACGCAAGGAATGGCCTCAATACGTATGAAGGGAAAATCCAATGATAAATATAGTGACATCAATTTACAATATGTTTTGGTTTTACTAAAACACAAAACTTACAATTACGTACACTTTTTAAATAGGCATTTTAATGTATTAGAAAATCAATGCTAGGTTATTCTATAACTGATTGAACGGAGTGTCTTAACACTAGGATCCCTCTGCCTACCCTGCTGTGTGCTTCGTGTAAAGCTGTTTTTATTTTTAATTTATGAATAATTTCATATAAAAAATCCGGAATCCATATAAATATTGAATGTTCCGCTAATAGAGACTAAGGTATGAGGTTAGAAACTGCCAGTGGGCACGCACCTTGTAAAGAGAAAGAAAACAAATGAAATTTGTTTATATTTTTTTAGCTCCATGTTGTATTCCGCACATAGCAATTAAGACAGAGGGAACCTGGGAACCTAATGTTAAGACACTCCGTTCTCCACTTTCCGCTGACTTCTCGAGGCTTTGCGTGATGAATGACGAAATTCCTTAACGCGCTCTACCTCGTTACCAAAGCGAGGAAATGATAATATTAAATATTTTATTAGCCCTAGTGGGAATCGATCCCACAACCGTCACGTTTACACAAATTGCATGTGATCATGACATTAATTACAATACGTATTTTATTAAACATCTAGCAGGCAAGAAGAGAGATCCTAGTGTCGAGACACTCCATTCTGTTCTTCTCGCTGCCTGTATCTGGAGAAATTGATGTGTACAATACACGTTGCCATAGCAACGTAGTATGCTAATGTTTGATGTACTTATATTATTAATGAAATGTATGTTTTATACGTTTTTGTCTAAGAAATATTAGAATTGTTCTCTACTTCTCTATATATTTAATTGTATCAAATTTCATACTCTTCCGCACTATTTTAGTAAAATGGGGTACAAAAATATTACTTCACTTTTCCTGCCTACAGTTTAATAATGATTTAAAATCATTATTTAAGTGTAGACAGGAAGTAGTGCCTACATATTTCTCAATCAGCTCTGTATGCAACGGTCTTAAATCGTACTAATTTATTTGAACCGGAAGTCATCAATCGATAGCTTACTCTTAGTATGACAAGATGTGTACAGTATACCTATGTTTTAGGTGTAATATTGCGTGTTGATTGGCGGAACTCAACGCCGCGCTTTGCTTCATTACCAAACCGAGGAAATGATAATATTAATATTGTGTCCCCCCGAGCGGGAATTGAACCCACAATCGTCGCGTTTACATTCGAGAGACGAGAAACGGCTTTTGATATGTAATGTTATAATGTTAAAATATCGACTTTATCTTGTTATCGCAGTCTCCATAAGGAAAAATACTTGTTGCTAATGTTTTGATAAATTATCTTAAATTATGATCTCACTAACAACGTGTTATGTGTATAATAAATCCTTAAATAACATAGATATAATGTATATAGTAATGTATACAGATATAAGAAACAATATATTTAAAATCTCATATACATATATATTTATTTTTCTGTATGTGTGTTTGTCTCCCTACTCTTACTAAACGAGATTTTATGATCGAGACGAGAGATTTTATGTCTGTCAGGTCTTTATTAATCCTTAAAAAAATATTTAATCAGCTTCACGCTGTATCCCGCACACAGCAGGGTAGGCAGAGGGAACCTAGTGTTAAGACACTCCGTTCCCCACTTTCTGCCGAATTCTGAAGGCATTGCGTGTTGACTGACAGAACTCAACGCCGCACTTTGCCTCGACACCAGAGTGAAGAAATGAAAATATAAATGTAAATAAATATTTTTTTTCCTCGAGTGGGGATCGAACCCACAACCAGCCGATTTTGCAGTCTCACTTTGTGCCCCTGCGTCACGACTGTTACTCCTTAATTTAATATAATGTAAATTTATAAACATATAATAAATATTTAAATGTTTGAATGTAAAATACAGATATTTGTAAATTATTTTAATAATTAGTAGTATTTGTTTAGAATATATTACTTCAAATGCTACATTTAAATTTAAGATACAAGCGATCTTTGGGTCAATAGGTTTTGGGGTTTCGATAAGACAGTGAACACACAAGACGGTACTGTTTGATAAAACAAAGCAAATTATAGCAAACGCTTCAAAATTATATTTTTCATTATAAATATAAAAAATATTATGATGGGAGTAATGTATTTGTCAATATTCGGTTCTTATTATGGAATATAAAATTAAAAAATATATGACTAAATATTGAACTTTTGAACTGAATTGACAAATACGTAATTCTTTCTAATTTAAATTTTTATCCTTTCATTTCATAGTAGGCAGAGGGAACCTAATGACAAGACCCTACGTTTACCTTTCCCCGACGAATTCTGTAGGCGTGCGAGTTGAGTGACTTAACTCAACGCAACACTCTATCTCGTTCAAAGAGCGAGGAAATATTAAATACTTCTTTTCTCGAATGGAAATCGAATCCATAACCTATCACGTTTACAGTCGCTTGTGCCCTTGCGCCATAACTGGCCTCAATTAACTAAAAAAAAATGAAAAGTATTTACTTTTTTACCTAAAACATTTATCAAAGAAGAAATTGTAATAAGAGAAAAAGCTACAACATAGAAACAGCAAAGGAATTAATATCATTTAACTCATAACTTGGTCCAATTAAAGCTATGATAATTGCGGTCATTGACCTCTATCCTACTCTCTGTACCTACACGTAGTGTCGCCTCATAAGGTCCTGTAATTACAGCACGTTAACACTTTCACTTCCTAGTATATAATAATTCATATGAGCACAGTAGAGACGTTTTATATTATAATATTCATGTAGAATAAAAAAACACAGGACAGTCGAGGCACAAAGTGTGACTGTAAAATCGACTGGTTGTGAGTTCGATCCCCACTCGAGGAGATGAAATATTTATTTAAATTTATATTTTCATTTCTTCGCTCTGGTGTCGAGGCAAAGCGCGGCATTGAGTTCCGCCACTCAACACACTTTCCGCTGAAGCAATGCCTCCAGAATTCGGCAAAAAGTGGGGGACAGAGTGTCTTAACACTAGATTCCCTCTGCCTACACTGCTATGTGCGGGATACAGCGTGAAGCTGATTTTTATTTTTTTAATTTTCGCAATAAATAGGTATAACAGAAAACAAAAAAAAAAGGTTGTATACTTATAACTGACAAAGAATGCAACTAGCAAAGTGTATTGGTTTAGTTTTAATTTCTGATAGCTATATCGGATATTTATCTTAGGGATCATTTCGATCAAAGTTTTCTCTCTTAGTGGGAGGTAAAGAACCAAAAAATCCCTATAAAAGAAGAAATTAGGAAAGGAGAAGAATATTTTTTAAAATAATAACTCTATATTGGTCCCTCATAGTGTCTGTGTCCTGAAAGTGTGAGACCAGACGTGGGGCAGGGGCACAAAGTGTGACTGTAACGGTTGTGGGTTCGATCCCCACTCGAGGAAATGAAATATTTATTAAAATTTATATTTCCATTACTTCGCTGCATCGGACCTAGTGTTAAGACACTAATCGCTTTCGCATTAGTGTCTTAACACCAGGTTCCCTCTGCCTACCCCGCTGTGTGCGGGATACAGCGTGAAGCTGATAAAAAAAGATAAAAATATCGATCCCAAAAGAAAGAATTCCTGTATGCTAATTTTAAATCAGTTGTATGAAATCTTAATATGTTGAAACTATTTTAATATTATTATCATTTGAATAACTTGAACTAATATGTTAATGTTACTATTATATCTAAATATGCAATAGGTATATTATATAAATGACGAAATAAAGTAATTTAGCGATTAACAAAACAAACAAATTTATGATAAAATCAAGGTCAATATTTTGCAGGAGATTTAATATTATGTGAAAATATCGAAAGTCGAACTCTGCGGAAAGTGGGGAACAGAGTGTCTCAACACTAGGTTCCCTCTGCCTACCCTGCTGTGTGCGGGATACAGCGTGAAGCGTGATTTTTTTGAATATCAAAAGATAGTACCAGCCGTTGCGACGCAGGGGAACAAGGGTGTCACTGCACCGCTACGGTTGTGGGTCGATCTCCACTCAGGGGAACGAAATATTATTTATTAATATTTTTCATTTTTTTTTTATTTCTGCACAAAGTTCAGGCACCAAGGCAAAATTCCTTAACACCATTTCCCCCCTGGCTACCCTGCCATGTGCGAGATACAGCGTGAAGCTGATTTATGTAATTTTTTTATATACCTATAAAGATATAACATTTTAACCGGAAGTTACGAACCACTTACATTGTCATTGTTCACAAAAAAAAACTGTATAAAATGACATTTTGCCAACAAAAACAGCATAGCAAATTAAGCTAAATCGCTACAGTATTATCTAAGTTTAAGTTCATATTTAAGTAACTAAATTAAATAAACTACCGAGGCCGTGCATATAAATGATAAATACGTATAAATGACGTTGTCTTTGAGACAAAAAGTCGAACAAGACAAGGTCGATCGACAAGGCTGACGTCGGTATCTATTGCGAATTGAGTTTCGCAAGCAATGTAAGGTGTGAATACAAACTTGGTGGTAGCGGTTTATAAACATAACTATTTGTGAACGAAGAAAGTCAAAAGTGTATAAAAATTTTCATTTTTAGTACGTAGATTTATAGATTTTTTTAGTAATATATAAATTTAAGCGAATATATGAAGATATCGAGGCCAGTCGTGGCGCAGGGGCACAAAGTGTGACTGTAAAACGGACTGGTTGTAGTTCGATCCCCACTCAAAGAAGTGAAATATTTATTTACATTTATATTTTCATTTCTTCGTTCAGGAGTTGAGGCAAAGCGCGACTTTGAGTCAAGACACAATGCCTCCAGAACTCGGCGGAAAATGGGAAACGGAGTGTCTTAACACTAGGTTCCCTCCGCCTACCCTGCTGCTGCTGCTGTGTGCGATATACAGCAAAAAAAAAAGAACAGAAAAAAAATTAAGATATAAAGTTGACCAATCGTTAATTAGATCGTTTGATAAAGTTGTATGTAAAAATATTTAAAAATTTATTTCACATTTTTAAGCATTTTGTAGTTTATATATTTCTTCTCGACACGATCAAAGAAACTAACCATCTTTTACATAAGACCCGCTTTTATATTTTAAAATATCATAACATTTTTTACTTTTTATTAGGTAAAGTGGAACCGACATACAAGGGGCATACGTTAGATAAGTCAAATTTGGACCTGATTCATATCTATGTTTCTGTATTATTTCTCAATAGTTTCTATAAATGGTAAGATAAACCAAACAGGTTCTTCCCGCTTTCTCGATGGAATACCAAATAAGGAAAAAAAGATTTTGAGTAATTTTATGTCAAATTGACAACTTACCACTATGTTATATATCCATATATTTAGAATTCAAAGTTATTTCTTCTTCATTTACTTATAAACTTATTAAAGAGATACAAGAAAAAAGTAATTAGCACCAATCTATAAAAAAAAACATTCTCAAATGTTGTCGGATTTTTTTTCTTAACAAATATTTACAACTCTTACTATACGTAATTAAAATCAAGACATTATAAGATTTATAAACTTTCAACCTCGAAACTAAGAATCAAAAGCAAATCATTTTGCAAAGGTCATTCATTTTTAATTGGAACATATCTATTAACCTCAAAACAACTATAAATATAAAATTGATTGAACTTCCCATTAAAATATAACATCTTATGTAATTATTTTGTTATTTATTGGATCTCTGCGGTATAATTACTTATATTCGGTAGCTAGTTTTAATTACTATTTTGCATGTTTCAAATAATTCGGTGATTTGGGAACGGAAGTGTCTTATTGGGAACGGAGGCTCATAATATTAGGTTCCCGGGTTCCATCTACCTACCCTGCTATACGGGATACGGGACGGGTGATGTGAAGCTGGATAGAGCATTAACGAATCGAAGGTTGATTGTGGGAAATTTATATCATGAATGCATGCATGAATAGGAATGAAGATCTAGATGGCAAGCTTCTCTCTCTCTCTCTCTCTCTCTCTCTCTCTCTCTCTCTCTCTCTCTCTCTCTCTCTCTCTGTTCTCCATTCCGTTTAATTTAAAGATATTGTTTGACAAAAAAGAATTTGCTCAACTACCTAGCAAATTCTTCTTTGTTGTTTTTTTTTTGTTTCGAATTCAAATTTTAAATTTTAATAAAGCTATAAAAATGAAAGAGACTGCTTTACTCTCTAATAAGAAAATACCTTCATATACGTTATAAGAACAACATCTTTATATATATAAAAAAATTATAGCATTTCAAGATTTCTTCTAATAAAAATGCCTAAGCTAATGCTATCACACAAGAAAAGTCATCGGCTGCTTTTCCGCTTTCTCGCCGGGGAAAGTGACTAATGCGCCGTACTGGATTCGCCTACGAGACGATGTTTACATATCTTGTCGATCAAATTTGATAAAATCTTTCTTTATTTAAAAAAAATCAGCTTCACGCTTTATCCCGCACACAGCAGGGTAGGCAGAGGGAACCTAGTGATAAGACACTTCGTTCCCCACTTTCTGCCGAATTCTGGAGGCATTGCGTGTTGAGTGGTAGAACTCAAACCCGCGCTTTGCCTTCGACACTAGAGCGAAGAAATAGAAATATACATTTAAATAAGTATTTCATCTTCTCGAGTGGAGATCGAACCTACAACGTCGGTTTTAAAGTCACACTGTGTGTCCCTGCGCCACGACTGGTCTCTTTATTTATTTAAGTTTAAAGATAATAATTTAACGATATTTTATATAATAATGTATTTAATTTTATTTTATAAAATAATAAAGGAGATAAAGTTAGACAATGTTTTTTCAATGTTTTTTTAATAATACATATTTTATTTTAAATGAGAGAGAAGCAAGCGTGCGTCTGCTACCGCCGCAGGCTATGAGTTGGAGGAACGGAAATATTTAATTTTCATTTCCGTGATCTGGTAACTAGGAAAGTAGGGTAAACAAGTGGGAACGGAGTGTCTTGACACTAGACTCCTACGATCCGCTTATCTACCCTACTTTGTATACTACTTTGCGGGATAGAGCGTACAGCTAGAAAAAAATAATTTACAATAGAATATCTCCATATGATTATCCGAATATAGGCATTATTGCACATTTACTACGTCATTTTAAGTGAAAAAAATTAGAAAGCGTGTAAAAACTTTCGGAACAAATCCAATTTATATTACGCCAAACGCAATATTTATTTTTACGTATTACTGTATTTTTTGTGTTTATTAAATATAAAATAAACTAAATTTTTTAAAAGGTTAAAAAAATTATGTAAGAAATTTAAATTTTAAGACACAATTAATGTTTATACAATATATTAAAGTAGTGCCATCTGGCGACAAGCATGTAAGCCACTCTCATCGTAATGACTTTTTTTGCTACTCACCAATAGATGGCAGTAAGAAATATAAAAAAAATATACTACTAGATGGCACTGTAAAATTCATCACGAAAATTTCGTGATTAATTTATTCAACACTTTATATAAATTTTCTCTAAACGCGAATATCAATTATTTACATAAAAACATTTTTTTTACAAACCAGTTGATATATTTCTTTTACAAACAAACAAAAAGCACTCACCTTCCATAACATACACTATGCTGCCGACATCCCCCTCCTTGATGATGAGGCTGCCGGCGGCATACTCCACTGGATACATGCAATCCACAATCTCACGTATCTGTGTCATTTCCAAGTTCTTCATGAAGTCGTTGTCTAGGATAGCACTCTTTATAAGTTCCCGGGATCTGAAATTAAAATAACATTATTTAATTTATTTTATTTTTAATTTGAGGCCAGTGGTGGCGCAGCGGCACAAAGTGTGACTGTAAAATCGACTGGTTGTGGGTTCGATCCCGCTCGAGGAAATGAAATATTTCCTTATATTTATGTTTTTATTTCTTTGCTCTGGTGTCGACAAAACTGCCGTGCGTGTTGAGTGCCGCCACTCAACATGCAATGCCTCTAGAATTCGGTGAAAAGTGGAGAACGGAGTGTCTTAACACTAAGTCCGCTCTGCCTACCCTGATGTGTACGGGATACAGCGTGAAACTTATACAAAGTGAAATTTTAATTTTACTTTGTATCCCGCATATAGCAGGGTAAATAGGAGGATGCTACTCTGTTTCCAACTCTTTTTGAAACATTACGTGTCCAGAGGAGGAACTCAATGGCTATGTTTATCTTTTTACCAGAACGAGAAAATGGAAATAATTTATTCTTCGTGTGGGAATCAAACCCATAGCCGTCGCGCTTACAATCGTACACTCGATACTTGAACTGGTTTATGTTCATGCTGTTTTTAAAATATTTCTAAGTAGTAAAAAAATACATTATTTATACCATTTTATAATATTATTTAATATTTCTTTTAAATTTCTTTGTTTTATGTTATTAATTATTATTATCTATTAAAAAAAGTTCGCATTTTTTAACTCTTAATTTTTTTTTTCTCAATCTCAGAATATATTTATAAAATTTATTTATTTTATATTATTATAATAAATAATTGTTAAGCAAATGAAATAAGTAACTCTGTACAATTAAAATATTAATAAATTAAATAACTTTATGCAAATGAGGATAATAATGTCTAATAATGACGCGACGACATTAATAGGATTTGTGAAACTCGGTTTTTCTCTATACTTTAGACTACTTTAGAGTATAAACAGTGTTGTCAGTTAAAATTATTTATAATTAATTTTAAAAGGCAGGGCCAAGTCTCTAGTAAATGTTTAATAAAACAAATAAATTATATATTTATACTGTATAGCGTTCAAAGTTCCAGGCAAGGCTGTGTGCTATTCTAATAGAGTTTAATGATAATAACCTTTCTATTACTGTAAATTGATGTCGTAACTATTAATAAGACTACTATCAAACAGAACGTAAACGTGAACTTATCTAACAATATTTATATATGATTTTATATATTAGGTTTTATACAGTAGGGCAGAGGGAACCTCGTGTTAAGACACTCCGTTCCCCACTTTCCGCCGAATTCTGGATGCATTGAGTGTTGAGTGGCGGAACTCAACGCCGCGCTTTGACACCAGAGCGAAGAAATGAAAATATAAATGCAAATAAATATCTCACTTCCTCGAGTGGGGATTGAATCCACAACCAGTCGATTTTACAGTCACATTTTGTGCCCCTGCGCCACGACCGGCGTCATAGCTATAGCTGATTTTTTTTTTATACGATATTACCGAAACAATTGAAATTATATTGTCATAATCATCGGCATTGTCGTAGTTGAATTACTCCTTACTAAATCTTGGCATTTTTAGTTAGTTTTATGTAACTTTTTTATATTTTTAATATTTGAACATAATGCAGTGTTATATTTCGTCAGATAACACATGACAATGATCAGAAAAAAAAAACTTTTATTATAAATTTTGAACTACTTTTTACCCTATTACTTATCTCAGCTAAAGGATTCAATAATAACAAAATGAACAGTATGCCAAATCAAAGTACTAAGAAACAAATAGAAGAAAATTCTTATAATAAAGCAAGACAAAAAAATAATAGTAGTGACCATTATTTTTGCGGCTCAAAACGATAACAATTTTATATAAGTATGTTGTTGGATGCTTTTTAGATTTTCGTACCTTTTAAGGAAAAAAGGAACCCTTATAACATCACTTTGTTGTCCGTCTGACCGTTTGTGTCTAATAGAGTTAAAATTCAAATAATATACTTAGATCTACGATCGATATCCGTTCGATACATATACGATCCCTTGATTTCCTAAAAAATCATATTTCTACATTTATTTAAAAAATATATGGTAGTTTATATCGTTAAAAACGCGTGTTTCGATACTATAAAGGGAATCAAAATTGATAGGGCACTTCTGGTTGACCTGGAATTATGAAATTTGGCAGCTAGTATCCATAGGTAGTACTAGTTCAGGAAAAAATCTGAAAACTATACATTTGAGGTTAATTTCTAAAAAAAAATAATCCTTAAATAGGGAAGATTTGGTATTAAAGCCGCTAGTTCAAGTGAGGTATCAGATGAAAGGGCTCTAGCTAAGCTAAGTTTGAATTTCAGCAAAAGCTCCAAAGAACTCCAAGTTTTGTATGGTACCCTTGGTGGGCGCTTGTCGAGTTTTTTTTTATTTATAGTAGATTATTCTATTCCTTTAATTTTTAATTATATTATAATTTTTATATAATTTTTATAATTTTTAGCGACTCTCATGGGCGCGCGATAATTGCCGTGGAAAGCAGCAGAATCGACCGACAAAATTTCCGCACCATGTCGAAAAACCAAACATCCTTATATCCCTATACCGTCTGCGGAAACACCGGGATACACAAACAAAAAACGGGACGATCCCTTTCAAAACGGAACCTCTGGTCATATTACATATTAGTCACTGCCTCCATAAATATTGAATGACAACTAAACGCTGCTACGGACGAGGACAATCATAAACTTTGTAATTATACCAAATGCAGAATGTATGGTTGTATGGACTGTAGAGTATGTATATAGTATGTATGAAGGTGCTGTGGACACGTCGACCTCGGTGGCACGAGCAAAAGAAATTCAATCACAGATATTGATTAATAGCAACCGGCCACCTTATTATCGACATACTGTTATAGTCATGGCAGTTTTAGAACTGGTTCTTTTTTAATTATTCCCGACTGCTAAGGAAGGGTTATGTTTTTCGCGCGTATCTTGTATGTATGTAATATTCTTTATTACCTCATATCTCCAGAACCGCTGAACGGATTTACATAATTGAGGTATCGTTAGATTTGTATTAGCAGCCCAAGAGTTCTCAGATAGGTGACGTTAAATAAAAACAATCATGGCGGCTGCAGGACGCCATTGAACTTAGTGTAAAAAAAATTTTTCGTTTCGAATACCACAATATGGGTCTCAAATTCAAGAGCTTACTACGAGGATTTCAAAAAGATATATCATGATTATGATTACCATAATAAATTCTGACAAAAAAGTTGAAAATAAAAAAATATTTGTAAAAACAAAAACCCCGACTGCATAAAACTAAAAAAAAAATAAACAAGTCCAATAGTTTATTAGGATTAACAGTCGGGACCT